>JASTWQ010000202.1:100000-370094 GCA_035220615.1 Leptothorax acervorum
AAATCTAGTCGGCGCACAGTTTTCAAGAGTTGGAGATAAAAATTGATTTGACTAAAGGGAAGGAGTGGATAATATGTGTATCACACAATAAAATAATATTGGGCTATTAAGATCCAAGCTTGGACCGTTATGGCGATTATTCTAATTTAATTTGGTTTGATATGTACGGTCGAATAACTTTAGACTTTAATATCTTTTATTTATATTTACAGCAAAAATGTCGATTCTCCATAAGGGATAATGTTAATTTTATCAACTTTAAACTTAAATAACTCTTATAATCGTTTAGTAATAATTACTTTAAAATTTTACAGAGTATTTTTAATTTAATTTAGAAACATCTTACAGCCATTTCTGAATATATTTGAAATACCTCTAATACATCCTTAAAATCGTTATAACTCAGCAACCGTTTAGTCGATTCGTTTCAACATTTTTTCCAGCACATCAGGAAGACTAATAAGAACAATCTCTACAAGAGATTTCCGAAGAAATCGATGTGCCGTGCCACTTGGTCGAGCCAGAGACGCGAGCATGACGCGGCATCTCAGTCATTAAAATTATATTAAAAAAATAGAATTCATCGTTTCTTTAGAAAATAAAAAATATGTGCATTTTCAGAATGAAGTAGAGAATAAGATAACTTTATTAAAAAAATTTTAAAAATTGTACTTTTTAGTGAAGAAATTAATTAAACATTTTAATTGCTTATAACAATTGGAATTTGCAATTTCTTGTAACAAACTATTTTTTTCAAAAAGATTGTCTCTAGCTTTAAAATGCTTTTTTAAAGATTTCTTTATGACAAATATAACCAGAAATATTAATTTTTGAAGTTGAACGGAACGCAGCGCGTAAGAGAAGCGAGACGGGTATAAGAGGAAATTTCGGCTTCGCCGCTACTAGCTCGCTTCGTGCCCGCCGTAAGGGTGCGTTCAGAAAGTCATCCGGTGTGCGCTAAACTCACCCTAAGTGGTGGGAGATGGACGTGTCAGGTAGAGAATGAGCGCGTAAAATTTGAATTGATATTATTTCTGTTAATATTTGTATCAAATACTTATATACATTAGTGAGTAAAAATATACTAGAATAATAATAAATAGTGATTTACAGTGTGATTCTCATAGTATAAGAAATTTTATACAAAAAACTACATTTATAATTAATTATAGGTACTAAATTTGCCTTCTTAAAATATAATAAAATTTTATATTAAAATTGGACATTATATATTGACCGCCTAAATAGTATAATTATGTTTGTAATATATCAAATTTTGTTTCCAAATAAAATTGGAAATTTAAGTAATAATGGTACAAATGTAACAAATAGTATAAATTCCTTTATTATGCATTTCTTTATTATACATATATAGAAAATGTACATTTATTAACTTTGTGTGTTAATACTTTTTAACAGGGTGCATTCGCTAAAATAAGGCTGAAAATATTTGTTTCATACTTTTTTACTTTTAACACAAAACAAATAATTTTTATTGTTTATAATAATAAGTCTATAATATTGTCTATAATATAATATATAATATAATAATGTCTATAATAATATAATATGTAATGTTAAAATAACGTTAAATGAACGTTCGGGAGAATACAAGTCATGTAGATTGTGATCTCATTCGTAAATGTGTCAGATATGGAATTGTTTATGTAAATTCTGAAAATTCTAAACTTATTGTTAGATTTTGAAATAAATTTTGAACTAAACAGGATTTTACCTGAAGGGATTGCCTTAATTGCAACAAGATAAGTTTGCTATGGTTTAAAGAATTAATAATATCAAGTCGAGAAGTTATTGGTTTAATATTTATCACGCAAAGTAACTTCAGCGAGAAATAAAAAGCGTTTCGCGATCGATCTATGCCCTCATAGAGTTTAATTTTTCTTTAAGACAATTCTTCTTCTTTTCAATAAGGCACCCGAACCCCTCTGGTTCGATACGGCCAAGACGTTAATTAACTGACCCATGCGAGCATCCATAGAGTCAATACTCTCTCGTGCAATCTTAAGCTGCTCCTCGCGCTGTTTCTGCTTCTCGGCATCAGTGGTTCTTCGATATTCCATCGATTCCGCCCTCCACTCTCTAATTTCATCGAGAACGTCGGATTTGCTACTTTTCTTCTTCTTCTTCTTCTCAGGTTCTTCACAGTCTACATCCTTGCGCATTTCATCCAGAACGGGACGCCTGTTGGAGGCCAGTGCAACGGGCTTGACGCATGGTTTCTTGCTTAAAATTTCATCTAATTCTTCATAAAATAGGCACGTCTTGACCTCTGCACCGGACTGCATATTGTGGTCTTTGGTTTCAGTATATTTTTGCTTTAATTCTTTTATTTTATTTTTGCATTGATCTAAAGAATACTGTGTCTTGTTAAGTGTATTTAGTTCCTCGGCAACTATTTTCCATACATCATCGTTTTTTATTATAGTGTTTGCGAACAATTCTTGATTCGCAGACCACAAGTGTATGAGACTTCTTACAACAGAGTGATCTGTCCGGATTGCAACTGCAAAACAAAAGTGTTATCAGTAAATGCAACATGACGAAATGTATGTTTAATTTATTTAATAGGGGAGACCGGGGTGAGACCGTCAGTTTTTTTTCAGTGCCGATTTTTAACAACAAAATAAATAATATATGTTAAGACCGTTAAGATATAAATCAATATAAAGGAAATAGCCATACGGTCCAAGCTTGGATCTTAGGCAGCTCAATATAATTATTTTCAATATGTATTAATACGCGTATTTTCCAACATATTAAACTGCGCGCCGATTATTTGTCGGACTTAAAACACAGCTATTGTTGGAACATTAGAAATTCCCTCTCCCTTCCCTAATTAAATCGATATCGATTTAATATTAAAATCACTGTAAAAACTTATTGCGAAAAATATTACCCCAGCCAGGGTTCGAACCTGGAATCTCTCGCATTCCGTTCGGGTGTCTTTACCAATTCGACTACCGGGGCATGTGGTAATATTTATCGCAATTTCCTTTATATTGATTTATATCTTAACGGTCTTAACATATATTGTTTATTCACGTCGCCTGAGAAAGACGTTCAAATTATTGTTATCCGGTTATTGCGATAAATATTACCACATGCCCCGGTAGTCGAATTGGTAATTAAGACGCCCGAACGGAATGCGGGAGATTCCAGTTTCGAACCCTGGCTGGGGTAATATTTTTCGCAATAAGTTTTTACAGTGATTTTAATATTAAATCGATATCGATTTAATTAGGGAAGGGAGAGGGAATTTCTAATGTTCCAACAATAGCTGTGTTTTAAGTCCGACAAATAATCGGCGCGCAGTTTAATATGTTGGAAAATACGCGTATTAATACATATTGAAAATAATTATATTGAGCTGCCTAAGATCCAAGCTTGGACCGTATGGCTATTTCCTTTATATTGACAAAATAAATAATTTTAGTTAAATGTGGATACCATTGTAAAGAGTAAACCTTTAAATACAAAATTTATATAGGAAATTTTTGTCTACGTCGCTTTGTTTAACCGGTACAGAGCAAAAACGACAATGGTGGAAAAATTGAAATTTCAAAAATGCCGGGGTGGAACCGTCAGCCCCCCCCCCCCCCGGGGCGGATCCGTCGCACTGCATTTTCAATACAAATACGTACATCTGATCCTGAAAAATGATAAGATACATTTTAATAATTGTTTTTTAAGAGAAAAATATAAAAATTTATTTCTTAAAATTTTTATGCGAAACATTATTAAAAAATAATTGTTTTATTTCATAAAACAATTTAGGCACGTGAATACAGATCCTGACAAGCGCACGCATGTGTTATGTGCCCTACGCTCGCACGCAATGCACTGTTTCCCATATGCTCTTTGTTTTGTCAACTTCTCTGAGCACACGCAGCACGTATTATCCAAGTCCTCGGATTTACGCCCACTGCTCGTCGAAGGCTGCGGTTCTGTTTGTGTGGCATTTTTTTTGGGCCGGCCTCTCTTTCTCGGCGCAGTGGCAGGTGTAGGTGTAGATTATAATTGTTAAGTACTCACCGATAAGCCTCCTTTATATCGTACGACCACTTCATCCACGTGTTCTATTTCATCCTGGTTGTTCTTCTTCAGCCAGTCGTTCAACGTGGTTCTCGGGACACCGAATTGTTTTGCGGCTGCATAAGCGCTCATTTTATCTTTTCTCACCGCCACAACTGCATTCTTGAGTTGCTCCTTGTCGACGGGAGTCGTTTTGCGACGATACGTGCGTACCATTTCCCTCCTATACAAACTGACGCACGTGCAAGGGAAGACAGAATCACGCTCGAGGGAAACCTTGCAGCCGGAGACTGCATTGGCGACGCCGTCATGCGAGTCGCGTGCAGAGGGCCCGCGAGAGGATATGATGCGGACCAGCGCCGAGCCAACCAGGGTCCTGCCAAGGATCGTCGGCGTGGAGGCGTGCGCCAAAAAGGTGATCATCCGCCCATCCGAGTGAGTCGAGCGACGCCGAATGCGTGATCCTTCTTTTCTTTCGTTCGTTTTTGTTCGCCGTTTCTTTGCGTTGTCATTAAGGCCGGTATTCATAGTCTTCAAGACCGTCTTAAGTAATGTCTTAAGACGCTAATACGGCTCTGTGATTGGTTCATGACATCTTAAGATTGAACTTAAGACGGTCTTAAATAACTATGAATACCGGCCTATGACACGGAATCTCGTTAGTATCTAGGTGGCGTTATAATTAGGTGTAGAGTTTTCTTTTCTTTTTGCGTCCGATCTCGCGGAGTAAACATACGAACATTTTCCTTTTCTTTATCGTAATATGCTCTTCTCGTTATTTTACGTTTCATTCAATCAGTTTGATAGCTCATAAGGAGCGCCACGGCAGGTTAAGCCGTTAGTTATAAGTGATTACCTCTGTGAAGTTGGCCGGACAACTTCAACGTATCGAACTTTCATTAATTGGTATCGATTGGTGGTCGTTTGGTGGTCTTTAGTAGTCTAGTCAGATCGTTTGGTGGTTAGTCGTTTTTTTGTAAAATAAAAATAAAATTTTGGGTGTGAAGTTAGCCGGACAATTTTTATTTTTTAACCAATTTAACTTTATTATAGCTCATTCAACGCGGAATCGTTTGGTGGTCACGAATATCCAAACTAGAACGTTTGGTGGTCAACCGTTTTCCCAGAAAATAGAAAAAACTGTATGCGCATAATGTCGGAAGTATCACTCCGCGCCATTAGCCGGAAAAATGATATTTATCAACCAAATTGACTTTGATAGGGCTCATTCGACGCGGAATCGTTTGGTGGTCACGAATATCGTCATTAAAACGTTTGGTGGTCAATCGTTTTCCTAAAAAATAGAAAAAACCGCATGCCCACGGCATTGGTCGTATGACTCCGTGAAATTAGCTGGATAAATTATATTTATCAATCAAATTGACTTTGATAGGGTTCATTCGGCGCGGAATCGTTTGGTGGTCACGAATATCGTCATTAAAACGTTTGGTGGTCAATCGTTTTCCTAAAAAATAGAAAAAACTACATGCCCACGGCATTGGTCGTATGACTCCGTGAAATTAGCTGAATAAATTATATTTATCAATCAAATTGACTTTGATAAGGCTCATTCGACGCGGAATCGTTTGGTGGTCACGAATGTGGTCATTAAAACGTTTGGTGGTCAATTGATTGATAAATATAATTTATCCAGCTAATTTCACGGAGTCATACGACCAATGCCGTGGCATGCGGTTTTTTCTATTTTTTAGGAAAACGATTGACCACCAAACGTTTTAATGACGATATTCGTGACCACCAAACGATTCCGCGTCGAATGAGCCCTATCAAAGTCAATTTGGTTGATAAATATCATTTTTCCGGCTAATATGGCGCGGAGTGATACTAATTCCGACATTATGCGCATACAGTTTTTTCTATTTTTTGGGAAAATGGTTGACCACCAAACGTTCTAGTTTGGATATTCGTGACCACCAAACGATTCCGTGTCGAATGAGCTATAATAAAGTTAAATTGGTTGAAAAATAAAAATTGTCCGGCTAACTTCACACCAAAAATTTTATTTTTATTTTACAGGAAAACGACTAACAACCAAACAATCTGACTAGACTACCAAAGACCACCAAACGACCACCATTCGATACCAATTAATGAAAGTTCGATACGTTGAAGTTGTCCGGCTAACTTCACAGAGGTTAAGTGATTAGCATGTAAGATTAGGATTAGGATTATCTGACAATTGCGCCCGCGTACGTCACAAGTACGCAACCGAAGACTGAACGGCCGACTGCCGTTAGAGTATAAATTTCGTTTTGTTGTTTCTGTTATTAAAGGCCACTCATGGCGATTAAAGAATATTTACGTTTCCTTTTCCTTTCCTTTTGATTTTCTATCACGTATATAAGTCGGTTCGATCCGAGAGTTGATAAGAGTCGCTCTGACGACTCGATGCTATAAGAGATAAGGGGACAACCCCGTGATTCAGCGTTATCGCGCGTCAGCGTGATCAGTCACACGCGTCAGAGCGTGTTGCAACAAAGTAGATACGTTGTGCGTGAAAGTCGCGTTACATGGAGGTTTTGCGTGATCTATCGCTGCGATGCGACTCACGAGCGTTGACAAAGGGCGGAAATGCGACTTTCACCCCCGACGGTGCACCGTGCACCAGGAGTCGCGCACAGGCGTCATCTACAGGAGGAGACTACTCAAAGTGGCCGAGTGAGCCGCAAGAAGCACGCCTAACGTGTTCTCGCCGTTGTCCGATCGACGTGCCGCGAAAGCCCGGCACGCACCTCGTCTCCTGGAGGAGACGATTCTTAAGCGTCAATAGGACGTCAGCGGACATAGTGATCGCGTTCTCGATCAGGTTTGAGGCATGTGCGGGGAAAACACGGCACAGACATAATTCACAAAAATTAACGTTAGCAACGTTTCATTGGGATGCCAATTAAGGCATAATGACCGCTTAATTAACATTTCGATCGATGTGCCGGAAAATCTTAGCACACACCTCGTAAGACTAAACGGCCATCGGGAATGGTTTGCGGAGGTCCTAAATAGCGTAACTAGCGACTTTCACCTCGATCCGACCTGGGTGCCGGAAACACTCAGCACGAGCACCTTTCCCTGGAACAACCGGGTGCGAACATCTCTCCGGGTCACCAGGAGTGCGACGCACCAGGTACCGTCGATCTGCGACGCCCGTGCCGGAAGATTGACGCACAGACTATCTACGGGGAAAGGACCCATACGGATGCATTTCCGAGCTCACCGCGAGCACAAATATCGCGATCCCGCTTCGATCCGTCGAGTGTGCCCGGATAACCCGGCACACGAGTGCAATGTTAGAAAAAAAGTCACGAAGGGCATTAAGAGGTGTCAAATAGCGTTAATATCCCGGTCCCGTGCGAATCCGACGACGGTGCCGCGAAAGTCTGGCACACGCGCCCGAGTCGAAAAACGAGCATATAAATGTAAATAGCGAGTAGCCATAAGGGTAGATGTGAAGCGTGAGCGATGTACGTAGCCTAGATCGAAAAATTCATCCATAATTCTATAATAAGGTAAAACGCGTAAAATCGGATTATATTTCATAATCTATCAGTCTCATGAATAGTTTCCGACGAGCGTGAAGCATAATAGACAGACAAACAACATTCCTGAGTGTTTGTCGAACTTGTTTGTCCAACGCGTAGTTGCGATCAGGCGACGATCACGTGACGGCTGATGCAATAACAAGAGTGGGGGTACCCGCTAGGAGGGGATGCGCCCAGCGACCAGCGAACGCTCGAGGAGTCTATCGGGAGAGCTGATACCGACAACACGTATACGATATAGCTCTCTTTACAACCGGTGATCCCGCGTACGGAGCGATATCCGATATTTTCGCGAAATGTAAGTGCGAGCGAAACTTGATAAAATAAGTAAATAATGGGCTATGAGAGCCAACGCAGGATCTAAAATGCGAAAAATTATAATTAACAAATTCTTAGTCAATACATTAAAAAATATATATCAAACGTTTCTGCCCTGAATTGGGCCCTCTTAAGTGATAGTAGTCAAAGAACGCATATATACGATGTATAAAAAATTAAATTATTAAGCACGCAAACGGTGGTATCGCAACGAGCTGACACAAAAACGTAAGCACAGATATAGGGGGGGGGGGGGGGGGGGGGGGTTCGCATTCTTGAGAACATCGAGCGCGCATCTCGAATCCGTCGAATCCGTAATGTTATAAAGCGTATGTCCGAACCGCATCCGTGCAGCAAACGACAGAGAGAGTCAATCTTGTCTTCCATAGCAGAGGGAGACGAAAGGCGGCAAACTGCGGCCCGACAGAACTACAGAATGCAGTGACTGTTAAGAACTATATGATAGATTGAAATGTGATTGACTTACTGCATGCTACACGAACAGCGGTCAAAACGTGTCAGATGGCATTCATAGCCATTATCCATCTGGAGAGAGCGATCTGTAGTCATCGGTGTCAGAACTACTAATGTGAATTCGAAGAACGCACGCCGTGAACTCAATAACACGCAAGCATATAATGATTAATAACAAACAAGTAGCAACTTGCACATTGCTTCCTCATAGCTTTTAAGTGTGCAAGTAGAAACTTGCACATTGCTTCCTCATAGCTTTAAAGTGTGCAAGTTAAAACTTGCACATTGCTTCCTCATAGCTTTAAAGTGTGCAAGTAGAAACTTGCACATTGCTTCCTCATAGTTTTTAAGTGAGCAAGTAGAAACTTGCACATTGTTTTCTCATAGTTTTTAAGTGAGCCAGTAGAAACTTGCACATTGCTTTCTCATAGTTTTTAAGTGAGCCAGTAGAAACTTGCACATTGCTTTCTCATAGTTTTTAAGTGAGCCAGTAGAAACTTGCACATTGCTTTCTCATAATTTTTAAGTGAGCAAGTAGAAACTTGCGCATTACTTAATCAACATTTTATTTCGCTTATAAAGCTTCCTCTATGAGGAAGCTTGTTTTTTATTTGATGTACAATTATTAGTAAATATTCTTTAATTTGGCTTCCTCATAGAGGAAGCTTTATAAGCGAAATAAAATGTTGATTAAGTAATGCGCAAGTTTCTACTTGCTCACTTAAAAATTATGAGAAAGCAATGTGCAAGTTTCTACTGGCTCACTTAAAAACTATGAGAAAGCAATGTGCAAGTCTCTACTGGCTCACTTAAAAACTATGAGAAAGCAATGTACAAGTTTCTACTGGCTCACTTAAAAACTATGAGAAAACAATGTGCAAGTTTCTACTTGCTCACTTAAAAACTATGAGGAAGCAATGTGCAAGTTTCTACTTGCACACTTAAAAACTATGAGGAAGCAATGTGCAAGTTTCTACTTGCACACTTTAAAGCTATGAGGAAGCAATGTGCAAGTTTCAACTTGCACACTTTAAAGCTATAAGGAAGCAATGTGCAAGTTTCTACTTGCACACTTAAAAGCTATGAGGAAGCAATGAGCAAGTTGCTACTTGCACACTTAAAAGCTATATGGAAGCAATGTGCAAGTTTCTACTTGCTCACTTTTTTTATAATTCTAAAAAATCATTTTTTGAAGTCTCAATTATTAAGACTTGAAATGTTCTAACTACAATTAAAAAATTAGCCCTTTTGCAAAAAGACTAGCCCTTTTGCAAAAGGCCGCCCTTTTGCGAAACACTGATCGTTTCCCAATAAAACTGAACGCACTTTAGGCTTTTTGGCATACATTAGCTGATGCTAGGCTAGACACTTACGTCAGTTTTATTTAAAAAACGATCAATGCTTTTGCAATAAAGCGCCCTTTCGCCCTCTCTCTCTTTCTCTCTCTCTTTCTTTTTCTCATTTGAAATTTTGGAGAATTTGTACATATATCGAAGCTTTATAAAGCTGGGTCTAATCAACCAAACCATAATGAATTATATATGAAATAGGGGTAGAAAAAACTGAAAAATATATTAGAATCAAAAAAATTGCTAATAATTAATACTAAATTGTCAAAAAATATCAATTTATGAAAAGTCTCAATTGTTGAGACTTGAGATGTAGCCCTTAAAAGTTAAAATTTTAAGATTTTAGTAATTTTTTTAATTTTAATATATTTTTCAGTCTTTTCTACCCTTATTTCATATATAATTCTTTAAGATTTGGTTGATTAGTTTTTGAGTTAGAGACATTTAAAATTTCGGGGAATCCGTCCTTACATAAACATGAGTCTAATCAACCAAATTTTAAAAAATTTTATATGAAATAGGGGTAGAAAAGACAGAAGAATATAATAAAATTAGAAATAGCCCAATATTCCAAAACTTACAAAAGTTAGAGCAATCAAAGGCATTTCTTAAAAAGGTAAATTTCTACAATTAGGGCCCCAACGAGAAATCAATCGCCACTTAAATATGTTGTAGGAGAGGTCTTTCTGAGTAATTCTACGCAGGAAAAAAGTGGGGGACGGCATTGGTTTAGAAGATATAGCAAATTGAAATTTCCTTAATCGACAGTTATTTTGAGTATTATGAGATATATATATGAGAGACTAATATACCAAAGTACATGCGTGGACAGAGGAGCGCGTTCCACACAAGTCGGGGGTTGCGGGGGGGTCGCCCCCCCCACCTGCACTCTCCCTCCCAACCCTGTATAGGGTGGACCTCGCTTCAACTTACAAAGCGCATACTTATAAAGCGCGTCACTAACCTATAGGTTATTGGCGCGCTTTACAAGTATGTGCTTTGTATGTGCTTCAACTTACAAAGCGCATACTTATAAAGCGCGTCACTAACCTATAGGTTTATAATATCTAATAAAAAGCATTAAAATTCTGAAATTTCAATTACGCCACATTTTCGCAAAAACTCTATTAATTCATTTTGCCTTTCACATATGGATAGAAACTGAAATAATTTCATTGTTCTATTAATTGTTATAACACAGGACTACTGATGATAGACTTCGTTGCTCGATTGTCGGTCGACGACTGTGACGTTACGATTTTTGTGAGAACACGAGAATTATATTTACTGTGCAAGGTGAAGGAAGGTCGACCCCCAAATTTTATCAACAGTTTTGGATTCGAGGGGCAAAAACACGCTCCTCTGTCCACGCATGTACTTTGTAAGTTGTAAAGCGAGGTCCACTCCCCCTCCCCCCTCCCCGACCCCTGTGGAATACGCTCCTCTGTCCACGCATGTACTTTAGTATATTAGTCTCTCATATATATATCTCATAATACTCAAAATAACTGTCGATTAAGAAAATTTCAATTTGCTATATCTTCTAAACCAATGCCGTCCCCCACTTTTTTCTTGCGTAGAATTACTCAGAAAGACCTCCCCTACAACATATTTAAGTGGCGATTGATTTCTCGTTGGGGCCCAATTGTAGAAATTTACCCTTGAAAAATTCAAAATTTTATAAAGAAAGAAGCCCTTTACCAATTATCGCTAAATTCAATTCCATCTTTCCTTAAATAATACTTTATCGATTAAAAAAAAATTTAGCCCTATATCTCAATATTTGCATGAGTTAGAGCAACCAGGAACATTTCTAAATATTGAGACTTGAGATGTAGCCCTTAAAGGTTGAAATTTTAAAATATGCTCTAATTTCCACAAATTTTGAGATATCGGGCTATTTCTAATTTTCTTATATTTTCAGTTTTTTCTACCCCTATTTCATATATAATTCTTTAAGATTTGGTTGATTAGTTATATTTTTCAGTTTTTTCTACCCCTATTTCATATATTATTTGTTAAGATTTAAATGTTGCTCTAATTTCCATTAATTTTGAGATATCGTGCTATTTCTTATTTTATTATATTTTTCAGTCTTTTCTACCTCTATTTCATATATAATTCTTTAAAATTTGATTGATCAGTTCTCGTGTTACACACATTTCAAATTTCGGAGAATTCGTACATACATAGAAGCTTTATAAAGCTGAGTCTAATCAACCAAATCTTGAAGAATTATATATAAAATAGGGGTAGAAATGACTGAAGAATATAATAGAATTTGTTTTACTTTTTAATTATTGTCATTAATAAGTTTTATTTACATAAATATGGACTAAGGATTTTATGTTTAGTATTAATTAAATAACTAGCTGGTTACCCGGGCTTTGCCCGGAGGTCGTTTTTCTTCAAACAACTTTCCCGACAGCACACGATATCCTATGGACGTCCCTTGGAGTCCATTTGAAGTCCAGGAACTTTAAGTGGACTCCAATGGATATCCATAGGATATCGTGTGCTTTCGGGGTTCACTTGTGTTTCAATATCCATATTGTGGACAAACATAAGGAGTGTGTCGAGTGGTTGATTTAAAGGTGGTAGTTTAACTTTTCCGTTTGAACAACACATTCCAGATGCTTAAGTTTTAAACTTTTTGGCTTGACAATGATCACATATTGCATCCATTTTCCCAATTATTACTCTCGGAAAAAATTTATATTCGTAATTTGGATCATAACTAAATTCCTCTAATTTCAAATCTTCGATATTTCACTTTAAAAATGTCCGGGAAAACCAAGGGATAAAATCGGTAATCGGTAAGTAAAATATCGAGGTTCTGTGTACATCGTACATGCATAAAAGCCTTATAAAGCTGAGTCTAATCAACCAAATCTTAAAGAATTATATATAAAATAGGGGTAGAAAAGACAGAAGAATATAATAAAATTAGAAATAGCCAAATATTTCAAAACTTACAAAAGTTAGAGCAATCAAAGGCATTTCTTAAAATATCGTGCTATTTCTAATTTTATTATATTTTTCAGTCTTTTCTACCTCTATTTCATATATAATTCTTTAAAATTTGATTGATCAGTTCTCGTGTTACACACATTTCAAATTTCGGAGAATTCGTACATACATAGAAGCTTTATAAAGCTGAGTCTAATCAACCAAATCTTGAAGAATTATATATAAAATAGGGGTAGAAATGACTGAAGAATATAATAGAATTTGTTTTACTTTTTAATTATTGTTATTAATAAGTTTTATTTACATAAATATGGACTAAAGATTTTATGTTTAGTATCAATCATTCCTTGGTTTTCCCGGGCGTTTTTTCAGGAATTTCGAGATTGCTCGCTTGCGATGTACACAGAACTTCGATATTTCACTTTAAAAATGTCCGGGAAAACCAAGGGATAAAATCGGTAATCGGTAAGTAAAATATCGAGGTTCTGTGTACATCGCGAGCGAGCAATCTCGAAATTCCCGAAAAAACGCCCTGGAAAATCAAAGGATGAAGACGCTGATCGGTAAGTGAAATATCGGGGTTCCGTAGTAACCTATGTTTTGCGCAAGGATGTAAAGAGTAATTGTGCAAGAGTTGGTTCAGATCGGTCAAATAGTTTATGAGTGTATAAAGAACAAACAGACTTAAAATACGCCCGGGAAAACAAAGGGATAAAATCGGTAATCGGTAAGTGAAATATCGAAGTTTTGTGCGTACATCGCGAGCGAGCAATCTCGAAAATCCCGAAAAAACGCCCGGAAAAACCAAGGAATAAAGTAGCTGATCGGTAAGTGAATAATCGAAATTCCGTAGTAGCCTATGTTTTGCGCAAGGATGTAAAGAGTAACTGTGCAAAAGGAGCAACCAGGGACATTTCTAAAAAAATTAAAAATTTTTTAAAAAAAGAACCCTTTTACCGATTATCGCCAAATTCAATATCAATCTTTCTTAAATGATACTTTACTGATTAAAAAAAAAATCGGCCCGATATCTCAATATTTGCTGAAGTTAATGCAACCACGAACATTTCTAAAAAAACTCAAATTTTTTTTAAAAAGAACCCCTTTACCGATCATCGCCAAATTTAATACCAACCTTCCTTGAATGATACTCTATCGATTAAAAAAAAAACAACCCAATATCTCAATATTTGCGGAAGTTAAAGCAACCACGGACATTTCTAAAAAAATTCAAAAATTTTTTTAAAAAGAACCCCTTTACCGATTATCGCCAAATTCAATACCAACCTTCCTTGAATGATGCTCTATCAATTAAAATAAAAAACAGCCCGATATCTCAATATTTGCGGAAGTTAGAGCAATCACAGACATTTGTAAAAAAATTTAAAATTTTTTAAAAAAAGAACCCCTTTACCGATCATCGCCAAATTCAATACCAACCTTCCTTGAATGATGCTCTATCGATTAAAAAAAAAACAGCCCGATATCTCAATATTTGCGGAAGTTAGAGCAACCACAGACAAATCTGCACATACATACATACATACGGACATTTTTTTTAAAGGCAATTTTTCGACGTTTTAGAACATTCTGAACACATTGGCACCAAAAATTAAAAAACAATTTTTTCTTTGGTCTTTTCTACCCCTATTTCATATATTTTTCTTTAATATTTGGTTGATTAGACCTAGCTTTATATACGATCAAAAGTCCATATACGAAGTTTATGAAAACAAAGCTTCCTCTATGAGGAAGCAACAAGCATATAGACGAAAATACAAACAGCCGCACAAGAGAAAAACGAGTATGTTTAAACGGTAGAATGATGTTTTATTTTATTTATTAGCGGAATGTATGATTCGCCCAAAAAGGCAGTGTCTGTCTGTAAGTTAATGCCATTGTGTTACAAGCCGATATGCAACATTTCAGAGACCAAGCGTCTGACATAGAACGGTTCTTTGTCGAGAATTACGGCATTCCCGAAATCAAACTTATGATTATGATCCACGCAATGCATCTGCACCACCGAATGTCCCTCAGGATTTACTCGTTTATGTTCTCTGATACGAGTTCCCAAAAGTCTACCCGTCTGTCCCGTATAGGAAGCGCGCAGTCAGAGCAATTAATGCGATACACAACGTTGCTCTGAGAAGCATTATCGACAATGTCCTTATGTACTTTAATGAGACCATTAAGTCGGTTAAAACCATATAAACTCAATTTTTTGTCTATAGTACTAGCGAGATGGGTGAATTTCTCTGAAATATTTTTTACATACGGAACAGACAGGTAAGACCTGCTTGTCAGCTCTTCATCGTCGGAAGACCCCGATGGCGATCTTTTAAAAAGAGATTTAAGTTTTTCCAAAAGTATCGCGAAAACAAAGTTCAGCGGGTAACCAGTTTCGAGTAAGAGTGTAACAGCTAGAGACAGATTTTTTTGGTGGAAAATAGGATGGGAAAGTCTGAAAGCTCTGTCGATTAGTCCCAAAACTACTCCCCTCTTTTGGCTGTTAGAATGGCTAGAAAAGAAGCTGAGGTATCGTCCAGAGAAAGTTGGTTTGTGATATCAATCAAATATCAATCTTTCATTGGCAACTATTATTGTGGTGTCAAGAAAATTGAGAGTGTTGTTGTCGCTGATCTCTATTGTGAATTGTAGCCTGTTATGGATGGAATGAAAAATATCAAGCGTGTCTTGTAAAAACTCAACAGGCGCTGCAGATGCAACGTCGTCGACATAACGAAAATAAAAGGGCGGAATATATTTCAGTCGTTTTAAAGCTTTGTTTTCAAGGTCTCGCATAACAATCTCTGCAGCATCAGGGGACAGAGGGGAACCCATAGGGCTACCGTGTGTCTGTCTATAAATGATATTGTTAAAGGTGAAATAAGTAGAGTCAAGTACGAATTTAAGAGCGGCTAAGAATTCATCTTGCGGTAATTTAGTATTCGGAGATATGAGATTTCATTGTCTGCATATGCTATCAATAACTAATTCGGTCTGAACATTCGTGAAAAGTGAAATGACGTCTAAAGAAAATAGAACGAATCCGGAGGGAAAATCTTTGTTGTTCAATTTTTTTACAAGAGTAAAACTGTCTTTGATGCTGGATTCGCTTATAGGCAGACTCTTATGTAAAATCTTTTGTAAGAACGAAGCTAGATCATACAGAGGGGTGTTAATGGAGGACACAATAATTCTAAGTGGGCAGTTCAGTTTGTGGATCTTATGTAGACCATATGCCCTAGGCAAAATGCCGTCACTGACATATAGTGAAAAATACTCCTGCTTTGTGATATACTTTTTACATCAAAGACAGTTTTACTCTTGTAAAAAAATTGAACAACAAAGATTTTTCCTCCGGATTCGTTCTATTTTCTTTAGACGTCATTTCACTTTTTACGAATGTTCCGACCGAATTAGTTATTGATAGCATATGCAGACAACGGAATCTCATATCTCCGAATACTAAATTACCGCGAAATGAATTCTTAGCCGCTCTTAAATTCGTATTTGACTCTACTTATTTCACCTTTAACAATATCATTTATAGACAGACACACGGTAGCCCTATGGGTTTCCCTCTGTCCCCTGATGCTGCAGAGATTGTTATGCGAGACCTTGAAAACAAAGCTTTAAAACGACTGAAATATATTCCGTCCTTTTATTTTCGTTATGTCGACGACGTTGCATCTGCAGCGCCTGTTGAGTTTTTACAAGACACGCTTGATATTTTTAATTCCATCCATAACAGGCTACAATTCACAATAGAGATCAGCGACAACAACACTCTCAATTTTCTTGACACCACAATAATAGTTGCCAATGAAAGATTGATATTTGATTGGTATCACAAACCAACTTTCCCTGGACGTCCCCTTCTCTCTCCCTCCCTCACCCGTCTCCCCGATAAAATTATTAATATATAAACCACATTAGTTTCTTTCAAAATTTCTCATTAAAACGCAATCGTATTAATATCGAAATGTAATCGTATTAATATCGATAAACGAAGAACTTATTTATGATTTTTCGATATATTTCCTTTGGCTATGATTAAAGAAATGTTAAGGATTATTCGTGGGGTAAAATATTCAATATTCTCTTGTTTATTTTTATTATTTTTTAATTTAAACCTGACCGTGGATTTTATTCAGAGACCTCAGCTTCTTTTCTAGCCATCCTAACAGCCAAAAGAGGGGAGTAGTTTTGGGACTAATTGACAGAGCTTTCAGACTTTCCCATCCTATTTTCCACCAAAAAAATCTGTCTCTAGCTGTTACACTCTTACTCGAAAATGGTTACCCGCTGAACTTTGTTTTCGCGATACTTTTGGAAAAACTTAAATCTCTTTTTAAAAGTTCGCCATCGGGGTCTTCCGACGATGAAGAGCTGACAAGCAGGTCTTACCTGTCTGTTCCGTATGTAAAAAATATTTCAGAGAAGTTCACCCATCTCGCTAGTACTATAGACAAAAAATTGTGTTTATATGGTTTTAACCGACTTAATGGTTTCATTAAAGTACATAAGGACATTGTCGATAATGCTTCTGAGAGCACGTTGTGTATCGCATTAATTGCTCTGACTGCGACGTTTCCTATACGGGACAGACGGGTAGACTTTTGGGAACTCGTATCAGAGAACATAAACGAGTAAATTCTGAGGGACATTCGGTGGTGCAGATGCATTGCGTGGATCATAATCATATTTCGGGAATGCCGTAATTCTCGACAAAGAACCGTTCTATGTCAGACGCTTGGTCTCTGAAATGTTGCATATCGGCTTGTAACACAATGGCATTAACTTACAGACAGACACTGCCTTTTTGGGCAAATCATACATTCCGCTAATAAATAAAATAAAACATCGTTCTACCGTTTAAACATACTCGTTTTTCTCTTGTGCGGCTGTTTGTATTTTCGTCTATATGCTTGTTTGTTATTAATCATTATATGCTTGCGTGTTATTGAGTTCACGGCGTGCGTTCTTCGAACTCACATTAGTAGTTCTGACACCGATGACTACAGATCGCTCTCTCCAGATGGATAATGGCTATGAATGCCATCTGACACGTTTTGACCGCTGTTCGTGTAGCATGCAGTAAGTCAATCACATTTCAATCTATTATATAGTTCTTAACAGTCACTGCATTCTGTAGTTCTGTCGGGCCGCAGTTTGCCGCCTTTCGTCTCTCTCTTCTATGGAAGACGAGATTGACTCTCTCTGTCGTTTGCTGCACGGATGCGGTTCGGACATACGCTTTATAACATTACGGATTCGAGATGCGCGCTCGATGTTCTCAAGAATGCGAACCCCCCCCCCCCCCTCCCCCCCTATATCTGTGCTGTGTTTTTGTGTCAGCTCGTTGCGATACCACCGTTTGCGTGCTTAATAATTTAATTTTTTATACATCGTATATATGCGTTCTTTGACTACTATCACTGAAGAGGGCCCAATTCAGGGCAGAAACGTTTGATATATATTTTTTAATGTATTGACTAAGAATTTGTTAATTATAATTTTTCGCATTTTAGATCCTGAGTTGGCTCTCATAGTCCATTATTTACTTGTTTTTTCTGTTCAGAGCTTTATTATATTTGTGAAACTTGATAAATTTTCGGAATCTGACGTCCGTGTACAAAATCGAGGACAGTCATACGGGAGGATATTTCGTATTCTCGTAACGACCGATGATACCCGTGTTGCGGAGTGTTGGACGATTTATTTCGAGTTTACGCGATTTTATGCGCTACGAGCGAACTGTAACGAGCGATCACGATGCGACACCGCGAGTGAAAGAAAATCATTGTGAATCGAACTGTAATGACTGTTTATTCAAATTTACATGAATAAATACATTGTTATACAAAGTGATATCCTGAGTGTCAGAGTTCATTCGACGATATCCCGTGACCTATCCTGAGTCACCTTCTGCTCCTGAGTCCAAGCGGGAGATACTTCGTAATTCGATATTCCTGCGAAAATTAAGTGCGAGTAAATGCATTTCGCTTGCGACAAGCGTATAGTACACGATACTTACCTGAGATTCTGCGACGATCCTGTGGGTCCATCCGAGGCGAGCGAGGTCTAGCATCTTTGGTAGAAGCGGCTTCCACGTTGAAGATCCAGCGACGACGAGAGAGTGGCCAGCAGCAGCAGTCCGGAGCACCTGAAACAGAAAAAAAAGGGGAATTAGTCGACAGATACGGTTAGTGGTGTTACCTTTCTCGATTTAACGGGTAAAATCGAGTGGCGACCGTGTTTTCACGAATCTTTCGATATTTCGGAGATATTGTTTAATGAGTCGTGACGCGTCAACCTAAATGTCCGGTCACAACCTAATCTAAAATCGCTGTGAGCTGAAGTTGTGCGCCCGGTGCGCCACAGTGACGAGACTGCCGGATCCGCCCCGGGTGCTTACTGACGGATTAGCCCCAAACACAAGTTTCAGGTTTGATCGCCCACGAAATATTAGACATCAACGATAATGAAAAAACTACACTGGATTCGTGTTCAGCATGAATTACTCTTTATAATCACGTACCTCGAGATTTGGAGAGCAAATATTATTGCAGATATTACAAAATTTCCACGCGTAGAAAATTTCACTTTCACCTTCCGAAAACATGTTTGCCCTCGTAAAAATCATAACACGGCAGGTAACCTGCCGAAACTCCGTTGGTCACATGGGTACCATAAGCAGCGTTTACAATGTTAATAGCGAGTTCGCTCAATATACAGGTTTCGAGATATTTTATTTGACGGTTTTACCCCGTAGACGTTTTCGCCCCGGTCTCCCCTATTTAATATTAATATTTACTTTAAATATTATTTAATAATAACTATTTAATTATAAGAGATCATCATTTTTCTGTTATCGTTTTGCTCTATAAATTATGTGGCGGTAGGGGCCTATTGCACAATGATTTACAAGTTAATAATATTAGGGCGGAATTCATAGATGTTTCTTGAGTTTCAAGACGGACTTAAGCTCGTTCTCAAGATCACGATTGTTTCATAGACATTGCTTAAGACCGAATTAAAAGCTGGAACTTGAGACCATGCTTAGATAAGCAAATATCGTTTCATAATCAAATCTTAAGTGCGACTTGACATTATTAGATGCACAGTTATTGCTTAAGTCGTATCTTAAGCCAATCTTAGTCAAGTCCAGTAAATTGTTGACTTAAGACGATTTTGAAACGAAAAGTTTGTTTTCTATTGCTGCATTGGTTGCGCACATACGAAATTCTCACGGTTTATTTATGTACAATTTTTGAACTAATGCAGTCTGCGATAGGAAACATACCTAAAAACTGTTGTTGTGACATATTACGGATTTGTATCGCATTTGACAGGTGATATGTAGAATTAATTTATAACAAATTTTTGACATTATTTTGTTAATAATATATACAAAAGTGCTTATTAAAAGACCTGAAAATTACTCGAAAATTTGTCAGTTATATAACGTTTAGGTCTAATTTATATATATATGTATACATATATATATACACACAAGATACTACTAATTATTTATTATTATATACTTTAGATAAAGGCATCATGGGATTGAACATATTGGGCGCATTTGATATTAATTTATTTGATATTAATTTATTTGATATTCTGAATCCTCTTCGGATGAAGAATACGATAATATTGGCACAATACGTGAAAAACGATATGTACGAGATGCAATTAATCCATTTACAGTACTTTTTCAATTGTTGTACGTCCCTCTGTAATGTAAAACATTACCTATTACAAAAAATTCACTAGCTGTAATATAAAAATAAAATAAAATATATAAAATAACTTTAATACCTTAGTATATACTAATAAAAAAAGAGTTGTTATATTCTTCTGTAATAATCGACCAAGCCTCTGATTTCTCTATTCTCTTTCAGCGTGGAGGAATTTGTACCTTTTGCTTCAATAAGTTTATACTTTTTCAATATCTCCAAGAATACCTGCTTTTCCGAATCGGAATATACACTTCTCCTAGGCGTTGTCATTCTAAAAAAATTATATTTTTTCAATAAAAACAACAAAATAATATGAATATGAAGGATTTTCACACAAATAGATAAGGTTATGTGTTTTTTTGTTTATAAATTTACATAAACATCGAGTAAAAGTAACATTATATCAATGTAATAATTTTTCACTCAACAATGTCATGTTATGTATAACGTGTTATACTTATGCATTGTTGAGAATGTTAAGTTGGAAATAATAAAATAGATGCAATTGTTACTGTTACATGATGTTTATTGGAATTCTACTTTTACTCAATTAAATATATTATTACGATTAACTTTACCTATATATATTATCACTCCAGGGCAGGCAGGTATTACGAAATTATTCAGCTTTCCGATCAGAATATTCCCAATTTTCATTAATATTTCACTTTCTGCTTTTATACATAACCTTGCGTTGTGAAGAGAAAAGAAAAGTTCCACTGCAGCATTATCTACATACTTGTAGACCTTCAATATTATTGGTTAAGCTGGTAAGAATCCCGAACATTTCCGAAGCTGAGAGCTCAAGCATGAACTTTGTTAAGGCGGTCTTAAGCTCAAACTCGAGTTTTCAAGACCCATCTGTGCATGTAGGACGATCTTAAGACGATCTTGGGTCTTAAGTCAATCTTGGCTAAGATTGTGCTTAAGACAGGTTTCAAGAAACGTCTATGAATTCCGCCCTTAGTGAAAGAACTTTGTTTTTCACTAATATTATTAACTTGTAAATTATTGTGCAATAGGCCCCTGCTGTCCGCTACAAACATACGACAGAGCGCGCACGGCGCGGCGCGACAGTGCGGGCTTGCGCGCCGGGAATAGTACGGCTCGCGCTCAATATGCGGCGCATCGCCGAGCCCGTAACCCGTATTCAAGATTCAACATCGATCCCTATATAGGGAGATGTCTTCGCGAGGTTCTTCAGGGGACTGTGCCAGCGAGTAACGTGTTGTTGTGCGACGTTTTGTCAGATTCCGCCCTTTTCAGGGCGCTGACGGATCGCGTGTTAAATTCCGCCCTTTTCAGGGCGCTGACGAACGGCGTGTCAGATTCCGCCCTTTTCAGGGCGCTGACAGCGGTGGTGCTTCTCTGCTCGCTTTGTGTGGGCCTGCTGACAAGGTGGAGGTTTTCGCCGATGGTGACTCTGTGTCTGGACGTCCCTCCGATTTGGAGGGCAAATTTAATCTCAAGACGGCCCATAAGCGCCTAGCTTCGGATTCTGTGACGGGTTCCTCCTGTTCCGGTCACGCGGACAAGGTACCACGTATTGACAACGCTGCTTCTTCTCAAGGTAATGTTTGCACAGTTAACCGCTTCGAATGCCTTGCCGACTCTTTGGATATGCATGACATGCATGCGGAGCCTACTGATGCTCCCGTAGTACAGACCAAACGTTCTAATAAACGGCTACGCGACGATGGTACATCTAGCACGGATATACCGCAGAACTCACAATGTGATGCTCAAAAAGCCACTCCAGTTGCTGAAGCTCAACGCGAGAAACGACCTCCGCCTGTTTATCTTGAAATTCATCCCAGGAAATTCGCGGATTTTTCTAAATTACTTAAGACGACCATTGGCGATAATTACCAGTTGAAGTTTTTGGGCAATCAGACCAAGATTCAATTTAACAAACTTCAAGAATATATTGAATTTAAAGAATTTGCCACTGCTGAATGTTATTCTTTTCATACTTTTTCGTTGCCTGAGGACAAAAGTGTGACAGTTACGCTTAGAGGACTGCCGAATGTTCCCAATCTTGCTATTAAAGAAGAATTGGAAGAAAATGGACTTACAGTCAACTCCTGTACAAATATCAACGCAGAAAATAGCTTATATGCTATTTTTAAGATTAACTTAAGTGCTAAACATACGTTATCTCAGTTGAGAAAAATTAAATTTCTTTTCAACTCTCGTGTTTACTGGGATAAATTTATAAATTATAAGTCTGTTTTGCAATGCTTTCGCTGTCAGGCCTTTGGCCATACATCTGCCAACTGCTTTAAAAATCCTCGCTGTGTTAAGTGTGCAGCTGATCATTTAACTTCGGACTGTAGTAAATCGCCTGATACAATGGCTAAGTGTTGCAACTGTCAAGGAGATCATCCGGCTAGCTATACTAAGTGTCCGGCGTATCTTAAGTTTGTGGAAAAAAGAACAGCCAAACCTGCGCCGCATAAGCTTTTTAATTTATCGCATGATTCTAATAAGTTGCATGCAAAAGCTCCTGCATTTTTCCATAAGTCCTTGCCTCTTCCTTCTAACTCAGTTCCTGTTGTTGCTCGCGGTGCTCGTGCCGCTTCTTTTTCTCCTTCGTATGCCGAGGCCGCGAGAAACGTAAATATTAGCATTCCTGCTCCCTCAGATAATAGCCACATGTACACTGCCAATGTTAGTGGGCTGTTTTCGGAGATCAACAAGCTTAACCAACTTGTTGATGTCCCTAATATGCTGAAAGTTATAAAACTCTTAAATTCTAAACTTGCTTCGTGTCATGACGGCATGAGTAAATTGCAAGCATTTATTGAGGCTGCTAATTTAATTTGTTAGCCTTCATCTCTCAAACATTGGCAAATTTAAAAATAAGTTTGTGGAATGCCACAAGCTTAAACGGTAAATCATTGGAATTTAATCAGTTTTTGGCCGATAATCATGTGGATATCGCTCTGGTTACTGAGACATGGCTGCGTCCGGATATTAATGTTTCTTTTCCTGGCTATGATGTTGTTCGTCAAGACGCGGATAAGGTCATAGCTGGAGGCCTGGCCATTATTATTAGTAGGTCTATTAGTTATGTACAGTTGCCTCCTATTGAGCTGCAGGGTTGTGAAATTCTACTTGTTGAAATTAGGGCGGGTTTGAGACTTACTCTGGGAGTCTGTTATGCACCTCCTAAATCAGATTTTGAGTTTCAATCTCTTAATGCCATCTTTAATAATTTTTCTAGTGTTATTATTGGTGATGACTTTAATGCTAAACACAAGTTGTGGAATAACTTTTCTAATAATACCAGAGGTGTTCATCTTTATAATTATATTAATAAAACTAATGTATCTATTGTACATAGTACTTCTTTTTCTCATAAAATGCCGCGTAAGAACCCTTCTAATATTGATTTCTTCTTGGTTAAGAATTTATCTCTTGATAATAAATGCTTTACTATTGAGGATTTGCCATCAAATCATTTTTCAGTTTTACTTGAGTTGGAAAAAACAAATGTTATTAAAAAAGATAAGATTGTCTACAAAACAGATTGGGACAAATTCACTGCTGAGACTGACAGGTGGTTGATTCAGTTTGATCTGAGGAGTGAGTTGGATGTTGACCTGTGTATTAGGGATTTGCAGAGGTTCTTGTCTAAGACCTTTAAGTCGGTTTCTCAGGTTAATAAATTTAGTTTCCACTCTCATTCTTTAGATGCGTGTGACTCGGAGCGTCTCGACTTTTTGACTAAATTGCGAAATCGGTTTCGAAGAAAATATCAGAGGACTGGGTTTTCTCGATATAAAATATTGAGAAATGTTATTTCCTCTCATATTAATACTCTCTTTCAGGAGGCCAGAGATAATTATTGGTCTGATAGACTTAAAAATGTCAATGTCAGGGATAAATCTCTCTGGACTGTTTTAAAATCCCGCAATAGAACTAGACAACCGATTCCGCCTTTTGTTTTAGAGGATAAAACCATTGTTTATGATCCTGCTGAAAAGTCGCGAGCTCTGGCAGAGTCTTTTAGTAAAAACTTCTTTTCCTCGTTGAATCTCACCTCCCCTCATGATCAAGTAGTGGAGGATTTTATGGTCTCTCTGGACGGGCTTAGCCCCTCTGTTGATCTGAATTTCTTAACCCCGCAATTAGTTCAA
This sequence comes from Leptothorax acervorum, assembly GCA_035220615.1. Taxonomy (NCBI): domain Eukaryota; kingdom Metazoa; phylum Arthropoda; class Insecta; order Hymenoptera; family Formicidae; genus Leptothorax; species Leptothorax acervorum. The sequence goes on from JASTWQ010000202.1 coordinate 124,615, forward strand.
TATATTGTTGGCAATCTTCCAAATGGTAAGGCGCCTGGGCAGGATAAAATTACTAACATTATGCTCAAAAAATCATCTTTCAAGATTTACTTGCAATTATATTATATTTTTAAGGCATCTTTTAGATTGTATTATTTTCCGAAGTCTTGGAAGACAGCGTTTATTCTGGCTTTCCCTAAACCTGGTAAGTCTCAATCATCGCCTTCCAATTATAGACCAATTAGTTTGCTTAGTACCATGAGTAAGGTGTTTGAAAAGATTATCTTGCGACAGATAAATTATTTTTTAAGTGATAATAATATAATTATTAATGAACAATTCGGTTTCAAACCTGGCCATTCTACGGTCCTGCAATTGCTCAGAGTCACTGAACATTTTGCCATGGAAATTAATAAAAAACGTGATTCAGCCATGGTTCTGTTAGATTTACAAAAGGCTTTTGATTCTGTGTGGCATGCTGGCTTATTATATAAGTTAAATTCCATTAACCTTCCTTTGTACCTGATTAAGATTTTGAGGAGCTATCTTGCGGAGCGATCGTTTATGGTTTCCTTTCAGGGAGAATTCTCTCCCCTGTTTGATATTTTTACCGGAGTTCCTCAGGGGTTTATATTGGGGCCGATTTTGTTCAGTATCGATATCAACGACATTCCTAAAGCTGCCAACACTAGCCTTGCGGTCTATGCGTATGATACGGCTGTCTACACCTCTTCTTGGAGTGCAGCTCTTCTTTCCGATAGACTTCAGAGGCATGTTGACGATATTGTCCAGTTTTTTTCGGATTGGAAAATGACCATCAATCCGGGCAAAACTGAAGCAATAATATTCACCCGCAAATTGAATCTTCGGCCGCCGTTGATTCGTGTATTGAATCATTCAATTCCTTGGTCCCCTTTTGTTAGATACCTGGGTATTCCGCTTGATTCTGGCCTTCGTTGGCGCCAGGCTGTTCACGATCGCTCCTGCAAGGCTTTAGGTAAGCTTAGGGTTCTCTACCCTTTAATTAATAAAAAAAGTTCTCTTAGTGTGAACCTTAAGCTTTTACTTTACAAAATGTGTGTTCGCTCTGCCATGCTTTATGCTGCTCCAGTCTGGGCAGCCGCCGCTCGCTCACATCTTGATCGGTTACAAATTGTTCAAAACAAATTCCTGCGTATTATTCTTGGCTTGCCTATTGATACGCCTATTCGTATACTTCATGAAAATTCTAACATGGAATATGTCAAGGACGTTATTGCTAGAATGCTCGTTAACGCCTATAAGCCCGATCACGCTAATCCGTTGATTAGTTCAATCGGAGATTATAATATTGAAGACATTCCTATGCGTATCAGATGTCGCTTGCCGAAACATTTCTTCTCTAGTGGTAACTGAATGAATAAATTTTCTGTGAGTCAGCCTTGGTGAATGCTAATCATGGTGGGGGCTTGTTGATTGGGCTAAGCTTTACTTAAGTTATGTTTTATATTTATATATTTATATTTATATATCATATTTATTTATTTTATTTTATCTCTCTGACCATGCTTATTGTTTCACTGTGATATTTTAGGCGCCTATACACGCCAATTTTTATTTTATTTATTTATTTATTCTTATTTATTTACTAATATTTATGAATATTTAGTATTTATTTATTTATATTTATTCATTTATGTACCTCAATTGTAACGCCTTTCCTAATCTATTTCCTTTTTCCTTAGTTCTTTCACCCGCTTAGCTTTTGCTTTTATTTTTTCATGTTTATGGGTTTTTTGCAACTTTTCCCATACCTTATGACACCTTTGGAACTAAGGCTTTTTCCAATTTCAGATTTCTTATGATCTCGGTATTATTGTTCTTATATTATATGCAGGTTTGGCTTGTCCTGGGTACTGCAGTTTATAGTTTATCGGATCAAAAAAAAAAAAAAAAAAAGGAGGTTCTTCAGGGTTTTTTGAAATGCGGTGGGGCATTGTCTTGTCTTGTTCACTGCGTCAAGTTGATTCTTGGAGCTGGTGCTCTCTTTGAGTTTGTTCTGTGCGGGCGCTGCCTTTTCTGACTCGTGGCTCCTCGCCTCTGCGTCGACGTGGAGAAATCTCAGGATTCTTCTCCTGGACACCCCTCCAATTCGGAGGGCAGGATACCAACTAGATCATCGCTTAAGCGAAAAAGTCATTCTGATGAGGTGTTGACCGGACCTTCTGGATCTGACAAGCTTCCTCGTGTGGAGGAGTCTGACTCGCCTACCCAAAGGTAAATTCGTTACTGATAATCGCTTCCAATGCTTGGCCGATGCGGTTTATCTAAGCGATGATGCTGGGGAGTCTTGCTCGGGAATGCATGTTCTCGGCCCCAAAAATAAGCACGTGAATGCATTCCAGGCCGGTGATGCGACGATTCAAGATAGTTCTAAAACACATACATTCAATAAGAAGCCTCCCCCCATTTATCTCGCCTCCAGGATTCCGAACTACGCTGCCTTCATAGAATCTCTAAAGCAGGATGTCGGAGAGAATTTTCATCTCAAATTTCTTGGCAATCAAGTGAAGATTCAGTTTACAAAAATTGATGATTATTCTGCATTTAAAAAGTTTGCTATTGCGAGTAAATATTCCTTCCATAAGTACTTACTCCTTGCCCGAGAAGAAAACAATCACGGTCACTTTGAAGGGTTTAACAAACATTCCCAATCTTACAATAACTAACGAGTTAAAGAAACTTGGAATAGATGTCAACTCTTGCACGATGTTGAATGATGAAAACAGCCTGTATGCTACATACAGAATAAACCTAAGCGCTAAATTCTCGTTGCCTCAACTACGGAAGATTAAATTCTTATTCTATTCCAGAGTTTATTGGGATAAATATATTAACCGAAAAGTGTTAGAGCAGGATTGTGTGAGCGGGCTGAGGGATAATTATATTCGGTTTAATATAAACGTGTTCTTTTTATTAAATCGTAAACTGTACCGCGCGTGCTATCCTCGGTCGACAGAAGACTCGAGACTAGCCGCTTAGCATGGTTGCTACTCGGGCTCGCTTCGGGGCACGGGAGCTGCCGAAGTTAGCCGAGTCGCGCTCGACTCGTTTGCTGTACAGTCACGTAGATATGTGTCTGTACACTCGCCAACAGAAATGCGCTGAACTCAGCTATTCTTAATACTACCGCCGTTCGAGCGTTTCTCGTGAGCCGTTATCATGTTTAGCTTGAAACACAGATCTCTGAAACGGTCTCGCGGCAGCGCCTTCGTGAATATATCCGCGCGTTGATTCTCGGACGGAACGTACTCGACTTTGATTTCTTTTTCGTTTACTTTTTTGCGGATAAAGTGAAAATGGACATCTATATGCTTTGTTCTCTTGTGAAATACTGGATTTCTGACTAGTTGAATTGCGCTTTGGTTATCAACGTATAGAGTCGTCTCTTTATCACAGGGACATCCGATGTCCGATAGTAACTTTCTTATCCAAACTACTTCTTGCGCTGCTGTCGATGCAGCCACGTACTCGGCATCCGTCGTACTTAGCGTCACCAGTCGTTGCCGCTGCGACGACCACGTGACAGCCCCGTTCGCGAAACAGAAAACGTATCCCGTCGTGGATCTTCGCGTTTCGATATCTCCGGCGTAGTCAGCGTCCGAAAAACCTATTAATGCTGCTTCGCTACCGCCGCTTACATACTTGATACCATAATCGATCGTGCCTTGAAGATACGCGAATATTCGCTTTACTGCTCGCCAGTGTGTCGCATTGTGTTTGCTCAAATATTTGCTTACTGAATTTACCGCAAACGCAATGTCCGGTCTAGATACGGCCGCTAAGAAAACTAACAATCCGACTGCCTCGCGATAAGGCACGTTACTCGATTTTCCGTCGTCCTCCTCGGTTGGAGATAGTGCTGCGTGCGGATCAGCCGGCACACTCGCCGTTTTCGCGTCCGCCATTCCGAACTTTTCGATTATCTTTCGCGTGTACGCGCTCTGATGAATCGTTAACGTTTTTCGCTCTCTATTGCGTTCAATTTGCAGCCCGACAAAGATATTTGAATTCTCGACTGTTATTTTGAACGTTTTGCTTAGTCGCTGAATTATTATCTTAAGAGTCTCTACATTGTTCGAGGCGACCAGGCCGTCGTCGACAAATATCGCCACACTACGTCGTTTTTAAATTTCCCGATAAACACGCACTTATCTGTTTCGCAATCTTTGAAGTTGAACTCGTTCAGAAACTTCGTGAATCTCAGGTTCCAACATCTTGGAGCCTGTTTTAGCCCATAGAGAGACCTCTCAAGCTTGCACGCGACGTTCCTAGGATCTTCTTTCACCTTAAGTCCTTCCGGAATTTCCATGAATATCGTCTCTTCCAGCTTTCCGTATAGGAATGCAGTTTGAACGTCGAACTGCATTACTTCGAGATCTTTCGCCGCGATTATCGCCAGCAATACTCTCAGTGAGTCATACCTTGCAGCCGGGAGCTGCTTTGGTGACGCCGCCTACTGGACCGCGGGTCGAGACACCGCGGAACCAAGCAGACCAGACCGGCCCAGAGGCACCAAGGGCCATGCCAAGGATTACGGACGTGGTCGTTCTCCGCCCACCGAAGAGCCCGCCCAAGTAGGCTTAGCAAACGCAATCCGTTTGTTCTTGCATTCACTTTTCCCTTTTTCTTTTCGTTTCATTGCGCACAGCATAGTATATAAGATGCGTTGATTATAGGATTAAAATATAATAAACACAAGGTCGTGTGCCTAGGTATAAGTTACATAGATATATATGGGTGCACGCGTATGCACGATAGCTATGTCTCCGAGTGACGGATGGTCGCCCAGAGCGTAAAAACAAAGATTATTTTCTTTCATTTGATTTATGATTTTGTTTTGTTTTGTGCCAAAGGCCCACGGTGGCGATAAATTAATTTAATAAAGATATTTTCCTTTCCACCGTCTCGATGCGATAGATGATTTTTGATTTGCGTTACAGCAGTTGACTTGTGTGAAACCTCGCTAATAGAGTCTTCCTACCGACTCACTATTTTTTGAAATAAACGGGGACTACCCCGTGATTCAGCGTTATCGCGCGTCGGCGTAAGTAGTTACGCGCGTTCGAGCGTGTTATATGGGTGATGGTGCATTATGCACCGAAATCGCGTCACATGGCATTTTCGCGTGGAATTCCGATATGTCGCGACTGGTTGATCTCCATGACACGCGAATAAATAATTTTCGTCCGCGACGACCGAATGTGCGCCAGGAGTCGCGCACACGCGTCATCTACGGGAGGTGACTATCTAAGGTGACATTACGAGTCACGAGGAACACGCCTCACGTGTCCTCGATGTTGTCCGACAAGTGTGCGGCAAAATCACCGCACAAGTCCCAACTCCCGCGGAGGACGATACCTACGCGTTAGTTGAGTACCGATGGGCGTGATGATTGACATTTCAACCGAGTCCGATGTGTGTGCGGGAAAATCGTGGCACAGACATGATACAAGTGAACCAAGGTTACAAATGTGTTTCCGGGATGTCAACTAAGGCATCCATGACGTTCGATTAGATTTTTTTTTATTACTGTGCGGCGAGATCGTAGCACACGCCTCGAACAGCCACGGGATCACCGGAGATGGTCTACCGAGGTCCGAAATGGGCCAAATATCGAGTTTCAGCCCGATCCGACCTGGGTGCCGGAAACACCCAGCACGGACACCCTCCTCAGGGACAACCGCGTGCGATCGCTTCACAAAGCCCCCGGGAATGCAGCGCACCAGGTCCCGTCGACCTGCGAACTCTGTGCGCCGAGATCGACGCACACATCATCTACAGGGACAAGACCCTTGCCGATGCATTTCCGAGATCACGTTCGACACGGATGTCGGGATCCCGCGCCGATCTGACACGTGTGCGGCGAGGACCTCGCACACGGATCTAAAACAGCAATTAGTCATGACAACTCGCTTCACGAGATGTTAATTAGTGATATTAGCGCGATTCCGCGTTAATTGGATGATTGTGCGCCGAGATCATCGCACACGCGTAACCGTTAAAATTGTGACGTATGAGCGTGCATAAAAGGCAGTATTGAGCATAGAACTTATATGCGAGCGATATTCATGGCGTAGATCCTAAGAAACATCCAGAATTTTGTATCTCGAAGAGATCCGTGAAATCCTGAAAATATATATAATATTCTCGAGATGTATTTGCGAATAGTCTCCAGCGAGCGCGAAATAACCGGGAAACAAAACAACATTCCTCTGTATTTGTCAGTTGTTTGTTTCATACGCAGTTACCGTCATGCGGCGGTCACGTGATCGCCGATGGTCCGATGTGACAAACAACAAGATTGGGGGTAGCGCCCAGGAGTGGGAACGTGCGACGCGGCGAGCGATCGAGCAGTCTGTCGGGAGAGCTTGAAGCGTTAACTCGTTTTGACACATAGCCGGAGTTTCGCGTATTACAATAGTCTCTCGTTACAACCGACGAAGCCCGCGTACGGAGCGATATCCGGAAATATCACGTATCGGTGTTAGTGCGTGCGACACATGCGAATAACGCGAAGTTTCACATCCGTGTACGAAACAAAGGACAATCATTCGGGAGAATACTCAGATTCTCACCACGACCGGTGATACCCGTGTTGCGGAACGAAATTCGTGTCTTTTCGGAAAATTGTCGATTTTACACGCGACACGCGAACTGTGATATACGACGACGGTGATACACCAAGAGTGACTGTAAATCATTGTCGATCGAACTGAATGACTATTTATTCAAAATTTACTGAATAAATACATTGTTATACAAAGAGATATCCTGAGTGTCAGAAATCATTCGACGATATCTTGTGACCTATCCTGAGTCACCTTCTATGCGGGAGATTCATGCGTAATCACCATTCCTGCGGAAATTAAGTGCGAGTAAATGCACATTGCTTACGCTATAAGCATATAGTATACGATACTTACCTGAGATTCTGCGACGATCCTGTGGGTGCTTCATCCGCGACGATCCAGTGGTCCAGAGCATCGTTGGTAGTAAGCGGCTTCTACGAAGGAGGTCTATCCGTGACGAGACGCAGAGCGGCCAGCAGCAGTCCGGAACACTTGAAACAGAAAAAAGAGGGAATTAGTCGGCAGATACGGTTAGTAGTGTACTTACCTTTCTTGATTTAACGGGTAAAATCGAGTGGCGACCGTGCTACGCGAACTTTGAGTATATTTCGGTAGTTTGACGAATGAGCCGTGTCACGCGTGACCTAACGTGCCCGGTTACAACCTCACTACTGGAGAAAACGTTTCCTTGAAGTCGATCCCCTCTTGTTGTAGGAAGCCCCTCGCACACAATCTTGCCTTGAATCCATGTGACTTCCCGTCTGCATCCTTCTTCACCCGAAACACCCATTTCGAGTCAATCAGTCTCATTTCCGGCGTTCTTTTCACGAGTTTCCACGTATTATTTTCCTCGTGTGCTTTGAACTCGTTTTGAATAGCCGCCCACTGCGCGGCTTCAGTGCTATTTGTAGCCTCTTCGTACGTCATCGGTACGATGTACTCGGCAACGTTTGCGTTGTGCCGGTACCTGCTCGGTGTCTGTATTCTCAAGCGATCTTGCAGGACTCTTGGACCTTCTCGTTCTGGCTCGTTCTCTTGTTCCTCGGCCTCGTCGTTGTCCTCTTCTTCTCGTTTTTTGTTGTCGCCGTCGTCTCCTTCGGCGTTGATCACGTTCCCGTTCTCGTACTCGTACTCGTCCTCGGTTTTCGGTTGTAGAAGAATTACTTCGTTTTCTTCTTCCTTCTTTTCTGCTTTCGCCGACGGCGCTCCGACTTTCTCGTTGAACACGACATTGCGAGCTATGCTGACCTTTTTCGATTTCGGATCGTACACCCGGTAATTCGTCGATTCCTCTGTATACCCGACAAAGATTTTCTTGCTCGCTCGCGCATCGAATTTTTGCAAGAATTGTTTGGGAGTGTGCACGTACGCATCCGAACCAAAAATTCGCAGATGCTTCAGATTTGGAGCTTTTCCAGCCCAAGCTTCGTACGGCGTTACTGCACCACTCGTCCACACGGTTCGGTTGAGGACATATACCGCACAGTTCACTGCTTCTGCCCATAGGTTCAACGGTAGATTTTTCGCGATTATCATCGTGCGCGCACTTTCAACTATCGTCCGATTGTCACGTTCGGCTTTGCCGTTTTGCTCCGGATTATACGGCGCCGTCGTTTCTCGCTGGATTCCACACTTTTCGAGATAATTGTCTATTTCTTTGTTGCAGAATTCCCGACCGTTATCCGAGCGTAGCGTTTTCATTTTTCGACCAAACTTGTTCTCGATCATCTTCTCGAAGATCTTGAATTTCTCGTACACCTCGGATTTCTTCTTTATGAGGTACACGTGTCTGTAGCCGGTCGCTTCGTCCTTGAAGGTTAAGAAGTACCTCGATCCTCCGACTGAGTTTGTTGACATTGGCCCGCAGACATCCGAGTGCATTTTCTCGCCCGGTTTTATTTTTTTATCGCGCTCCAATTTCTTGTTAAACGGCAGCCTGTGCGATTTCCCCATTTTACACGGTTCGCAGAAAACGTCATTTTTGTCCGTAATTGACACTGCACTCACTAGTCCTTTTTCGGCCAATTCGCGTATCGCGCGCTTCCCGACGTGTCCCAATTGCTCGTGCCACACGGTTAAATTCGTCGTGGCTATGTTCGCTTCTTCGGCGCTTCCTTGTTTCGCGACCTTGAAGAACATGCGATATACATCGTTGCCTTGCTTCATGCCCGTCGCGAGCACCTTGCCATCGTGCACCACTTCAACCCGATTATTTTTAAATTGCACTCCGAATCCCTTTTTCGTACACACTCCGACGGAGAATAAGTTTTTACGCAACTTCGGAACGTGCAACACTTTCTCGATTCGCGCGTCGTGCCACACACCGTCGATAAGCTTTTTAATTAGCACCGTGCCTTCACCAGCGACGTTGCAGATCTGATTATCACCGAGTGATATCGTAGCACCAGTGTTGTCCGTCTTGTAGTCGATAAGCCAGTCACGTCGGTAGGTTAGATGCCTCGACGCGCCGCTGTCGATCAGCCAGACCTCACTTTGGTCGGCCGCCATTACATGACTTTGCGTCCACAGCACACGAACGTTTTCGGCACCTTTCAAACCCGACGCGACCGAACTTTTACCCGCCTCCACTACGAATGCGCAGTCGCTGGATTTTTCACCATCATTACGCGGCTTCCGTTTGTTTCGACACTGACTCGCGATATGTCCCATCTCTTGACACTTGTAACACTGTAGTTCCTCTTTTTCCTTTTTATTTTTAGTCTTTTTGTTCCCGGCACTTTTTGCTCCTCGCGGACGTCGATTTTTGGCCGTCGCGGCCAGCGCTTCCGAAGCGTCTTCGTCGTTGTTGAGCCTCGTGTCCTCTCTGATCAGCCTTTCCTGCAGATTATCGAGTTTGTCGTGCAAGGTCGACACTATCCCACGCCACTTGTAGCGTGCTGAACCTCGTGGTCAGACTCGCGAGAATCTTTGCCATAACTGTGGCGTCCGATACGTTTTCGCCGACGTCCTTGAGCTGACTCGCCATATTCATTACCCTGGCCACGTGCTGTACTGCCGTATCCACTTCGCTCATCCGATACGCGTGAAACCTTTATAGCAGACCCAGCTTGTTTGTTGCCGTCTTTTGCTCGTGAATTAAGCACAATTTGTCCCACATTTCTTTCGCAGAAATGCACAATAGCACACACACTTGTTGAGCTTCGTCGAGATTGGACAGGATTATGAACTTTGTCGTTGCATCGTCTTTCACATATTTCTTCAGCGCGGCCGCGTGTCCCGCTCCCGCGGTTGGCTCTTCCCTCGTGCCGTCTACGATGTCAAGGACATCGTTTATGACGAATAACGCGTTTACTTGAGCTTTCCAGCCCTGGAAATTCGTTCCGTCGAAAGGCTTCACACCCTTCACCGAGATTCCGACAGACATCGCGGATTCGATTTTACTCGCACGCTTCCGACCGTTAACACCGGCACTCGAACAAAGTACGTAATGGCCGACTTCCGTTCCGCGCCACGTGCGACTCACCGAATAACTCTCACAGCGTTCACACAATTTTTGCGCAGTTAACCGTTAACTGGGCCCATAACCTGTTAGAGCAGGATTGTGTGAGCGGGCTGAGGGATAATTATATTCGGTTTAATATAAACGTGTTCTCTTTATTAAATCGTAAACTGTACCGCGCGTGCTATCCTCGGTCGACAGAAGACTCGAGACCAGCCGCTTAGCATGGTTGCTACTCGGGCTCGCTTCGGGGCACGGGAGCTGCCGAAGTTAGCCGAGTCACGCTCGACTCGTTTGCTGTACAGTCACGTAGATATGTGTCTGTACACTCGCCAACAGAAATGCGCTGAACTCTGCTATTCTTAATAAAAAGTAATCCTTCAATGCTATCGGTGCCAAGCCTTCGGACATACTTCTACCAACTGTTTTAAGAAGCCACGGTGTGTCAACCCAGACAGCACACGAATATCCTAAAGACATCCATAAGACGGCCTTTACGGATATTAAGAATATCCACAAACTATCCGTTTTACGTCCTTTGGACATTCTGTGGACGTCCATGGGATATTGGTTTTCCACATTGGTGGACATGATTTATCCCTAAAATATGTCCGATAGACTTCCTATGGACGTGATAAAAGGGACAGCCGGAATTAAATTTTACATTAAATATAAATAATATTGTTGCGCCCGTGCCGAGACATTCGTACTTGTGGGCCGAAATTGGCTCCGCTCCGCAGAAGTTTCAAGCCGAAGCGCGTCCCTTGACAACGGGGATGCATAGAATTATTGATTTATTGACCGCCTGTCAGATTGTTCTGGAGACTCGTTTTCGTTCGGACTGGTTTCCCAGAACTCTTTACTGTATTCTGAGCCTGAATAAATCCGAGTTCTTTTAACGAGTGTGATTATTTCTGCGATCCCGGGAGTACGCGGACGCGTTCGCGAGTGCGCGCGACTCAAAGAGCGAACGGAGCGTAACATTTTGGGGGCTCGTCCGGGATCGCGCGTGTGAGTGTGTGTGCCATGACGACGCTAGTTGCGACGAGAAAGAGACGTCTGGTGGACTCTTCGGAGCCTGCGACGGAGTCAGCAGCTTCAGAGACGGCAGCTCTCCAAGCCGTGCTACAGGAGATGCGGCAGATGCGCCAGGAGCAGGCGCAACGTGATGAGGAACTCGCCGCAATGTTTCGCCGACACGATGAGGAGCTCCAATTTTTATGGGGAGATCGGTTGCTTTCTCAGGAAACACAGCTAAGTCCTTCCAATATTAGAGCGAATCGCGGTCCGGAAGTAGAAACCGTTGGTGCGGGAAACGGCGCGCGCAGTGAAATCGGGTATAAACTTAAACCTGACACGTTTGACGGTGTGGTTCCGTTGCGAGAGTTTTTCGCGCAATTTAATTTAATCGCGCGCGCGAATCAATGGGACGATGCGAACAAAACCGTAGCTTTGGCGTCGTGCTTAAGGGGAAAAGCGCGTTCTGTCCTAGAATCGATAGAAAATTTAGAGAATTTGGGTTACGAAGAACTAAAGTCCAAATTAGAACTACGTTTCGGTGAAGGGCAACTTTCGCAAAATTATTATACTCAGTTCACGAACAGAAGGCAAAGATTCGGGGAAGATTTCGCTACTTTTGGTTACGAATTGGAAAGGCTCTCTCGTTTAGCTTATCCTGAGTGTTCCTACGCTGTTCGAGACAAGATTGCGTGCGCTCAATTTGTTTCTTCCCTTTCGGACGGATTTGTTAGAAGGACTCTCCAGCTAGAAGGCATTACCTCGCTGAAGTTGGCCATAGAGAGGGCAAAGGCCGTCAAAATTATACAGGAAGGAAATTTTGAAAAAAAAAGGGATTTTGAGATTCGATTTGAGAAGGGGAAGGATAGGGGCGTGAAGAGTAATGTAAAGAGAGACGGAGATGAAAAAGTCGAAAAAAGAGAAAAAAAAGGTTATGGTTTTGGGCGGAGGGACTGGAATAGAACAAAAGAGTGTTGGAATTGTGGAAAAGAGGGACATTTCCGGTTTGAGTGTCCTGAGAACAAGGGAAACTCGGTTTAGTTGCTCTCGGCGGGGGGAGAACAACAGTAGTGGACGTTACCCCGAGTGTTAGTTGTTCCCAAACTTTTTCTGTTAATCGAATAAAGTCAAGTTCAAGCTATTTTAGTTATAAGGGGATGTTGGATGGTAACGAGTGTTGTTTCAAGGTAGATACAGGTTCAGACGTTTCGATTCTTAGTAGAAGAATGGTTAGAGAGGGCAAGCACGTTATTCAAATTAAGGACAATTCTCTTAGATACCCCACTGGAGAAGTAGTTCCCATTGAATTTAAGGTCATAGCAAAAGTTCTCTTGGGAAGGTATTTCGTGGAAATTCCTATGTATGTAATAGACATGGATGACGATTGTTTATTGGGTGTAGATTTCTTAAGGAAGATAAATTTAGAAAATGTTTTCGAATTTGCTTTCGTTTCTTCGGAGTCTGATAAAGAAGAGGTTTTGAGTTGTTCTCGAATTCAAGTTTCTTCCGAAAGAGCTCCATTCTTGAAAGAACTCTATACTAGTAATTCTTCAAATTTAAATGAGGCCCAGAAAGTAATTTTTACGGATTTCTTAGAGGAGTATCAGGATGTATTTTCCGAGGAGATTGTTGCTGGTAATTGTGGAGTCGTCGAGCATGTCATCAATTTAAAAGATTCTTCTCCCATTAAGCAGGTTCCTCGTCGAATTCCCTTACGAATGCGAGAGGAAGTAGAAAAGATTATTGAGGAAATGAGGAAGCAAGGGGTCATAGAAGAGTCGCAAAGTCCGTGGGTCTCTCCTGCTGTTTTGGTAAGGAAAAAAGATGGAACGTTGAGATTTTGCGTCGATTATAGAATGGTCAATGCAATAACTAAAAAAGATTCGTTTCCCTTGCCTAGAATAGATGATATTTTTGATCAGCTTTCGGGAAACTTTTGGTTTTGCACTCTGGATCTTAAAAGTGGTTATTGGCAGGTGAAGATTCGTCTTGAGGATAGAGAAAAGACTGCCTTTTCTATTGGACGTGGGTTATGGCAATTCACTGTAATGCCTTTTTGGGCTGTGTAATGCCCCTGCTACCTTTCAGCGTTTAATGGAAAAAGTATTGCGAGGATTACTATATAAAATTTGTTTGGTTTATTTGGACGATGTAATAATTTTCGGTAAAAATTTTAATGAAATGCTGGAGAATTTAAAGAAAGTGCTCTCACGCTTACGTTCTTCTAATCTTAAAGTAAACCCTAAAAAGTGTATTTTCTTTGCAAAGGAAGTAAAATATTTGGGACATATAGTCTCTTCGGGAGGTGTTACTACAGATCCTGAAAAGATCTCTGCTGTGAAGGATTGGCCGATTCCACATAACAAGAAGCAGCTTCGAAGTTTCCTAGGGTTTTGCTCATATTATCGGAAATTTGTAAAAGGATTTTCTTCTTTGGCCAAACCTTTATATGCTCTAACAGAAAATCAGGTTAAATTTTCTTGGGACGAGAAGTGTCAAAATGCATTTTTAAAGTTGAAACAAGTGTTATCTTCTTCTCCAATGTTATCCTTCCCAAGTGGGGAGGGAGAGTTCATTTTGGATACTGACGCTTCGAGTATTGGAATTGGCGCAGTCCTTTCACAAAAGCAAGATGGAGTAGAAACAGTCATTGCTTATTTCAGTCGTATACTTAGCAAGTCTGAAAGGAATTATTGCGTTACTTGTCGAGAGCTCTTGGCAATAGTTGATTCTATTAATTTTTTCCGGCATTACCTTTTGGGGCGGAAGTTCTTGGTCCGTACGGATCATGTTTCCCTTAGGTGGTTGATGTCCTTCAAAGACTTAGAAGGGCAATTGGCGCGTTGGCTGGAGAGACTCCAGCAATATGAGTTCGAGATTATCCATCGCAAAGGTTTGATTCACAAGAATGCCGATGGGCTTTCTAGACGACAATGTGAATCATTTGGTTGCGAATACTGTGTCAAAGTGGAGAGGAGGCAGATGGAAGAATCAGGAAAATCAGTCGCTCGTATTATTCTCATAGGAGAAACTCTTCAAGATTGGCGCGAGGAGCAATTAGAGGACGTTAGCATTGCTTTTATTTACCGCGGGAAGGAAACGAGAATACGTCCGTCTCGTTTTGAAATACCCGCTGGAGATGTCTCCGCCCGGATATATTGGTCTTATTGGGATGCTTTGAGTTTAAAGGATGGGGTTCTTTACAAGAGGTGGGAAGCACCGAATCTTAAGTCGAGTATTTTTCAGCTTATTGTTCCTCGAAGCCGTGTTAACCAGATTCTAGAGGAGGCGCATGATTCTTTTTCTGGAGGGCACTTTGGAGTCAATAAAACACTCGAAAAAATCCGAAAGCGGTTTTATTGGGCCACCTGTAAACAGGATGTGGAGGAATGGTGTAAAACTTGCAGAGTTTGCGTATCTAAGAAAGGTCCTTTAGGGAAGGGAAAGTCCCCATTACAAATTTATAATGTTGGAGCACCATTCGAAAGATTACAAATGGACATACTTGGCCCTCTTCCTATTACTACTTCCGGAAATAGGTATCTCCTCGTCATTGTTGACTGTTTCACCAAATGGGTAGAAGCTTTTCCTCTCAGGAATATTAGGGCAAGTACAGTGGCGGAAGTCTTCGTTAATCAAGTCATTTCTAAACACAGGGGCCCCTTTGGAAGTCCATACGGATCAGGGGAAGAATTTTGAGTCCAAACTTTTCGCAGAATTGATGAATCTCCTTGGAATTCGGAAAACGAGAACAACTGCTCTGCATCCGCAATCAGATGGACAAGTCGAGCGGCAACATCAGACTATTGTTAATTATTTGGCGAAGTATATTTCTGAAAATCAGAAAGATTGGGATCGCTGGGTCCCTATGTTTTTATTGGCTTACAGATCTTCTAAACACGAGACTACTGAAGTAACTCCCGCCGAGCTGTATTTTGCCCGAGATCTTAGGTTGCCGTTAGATCTACTTTTAGGAAGTCCTCCAAGGGGAGAATCTCAGTCGGTTGGAGGTTTTATTGGGAATTTAAAGGAGAAATTGGACAAGATCCATTCCGACGTTAGGGAACGTATGGATGTAAAGTCTTCACGAGCAAAGTCTTGGTATGATCGGAAAACCAGGCAAACTCTTTTTCAAGAAGGGGAAAAAGTTTGGTTTTACAATCCTCGAAGGATGAAAGGTAGAGCCCCTAAATTGCAGAGCAATTGGGAAGGGCCTTTCTTAATAGTAAAAAAGTTGAATGATGTGGTCTATTGTATTCAAAGGTCTGTGAGACATAAGAAGAAAATTGTGCATGCGGATAGGTTGGCTTCCTTTTCCGAGAGACAATAGAGTTTGATAGGAAACAGGGCTTGTTATGGACTAGGTTGGGAGTGATAATTTATGAGGAAGGTTAATTACGGTAGAAATTAAAATTGTTGTGTTGCATTGTTTACTGCGCATGTTATTTTGTTCTTAGAAATTTACGGAAGTTGAAGCGGTCGTAACTCCTCGCCGAGTTGGACATCTTGGAAGCTGGCTTGCCGAACCTAATACCGGCGAAGGATAAGTTACAAAGCTGGAGGACCGCCTGCCCACGGTTTTTGACCCGTGGTTTTCCCGTGGGTCGAAGGGCGAATGCCGGGCGGGGACTTGGGGAGTCCTGCGGGACGCAGGGTCTACGGGAAGTTTCCCCCCCCTTGTCCGAAGATTTAGAAGAGGAACAGCGACATCTTCGACGACTTCGGGAGCTGAGAAGAAGAGGCCTATGTTGGGAGGCGAGATCTCCTACGAGGGAACTGATGAGGGGTCGCCCGGGAGTCGGCAAGGGGGAGAGAGTCCTTCCGGAAGATGTCGATTGGGGGCTCGCTCTATGCGGAAGAGGACATGGTCCTGGACTTCCGGAGTACGATTGGGACCGAGGAGAGGACGGTGCCCGGTAACCTGTGGCAGCAGCCCAGGGTAGGGCAGGAGGCCGTCCCGATATCCTAGAATCGTACGGAAAAGTTCGCCCAGTCAGGAGACTGCTCCTCCGGATTGTCGGGACGACAATCTGAAAAGGGGGGCAGTGTTGCGCCCGTGCCGAGACATTCGTACTTGTGGGCCGAAATTGGCTCCGCTCCGCAGAAGTTTCAAGCCGAAGCGCGTCTCTTGACAACGGGGATGCATAGAATTATTTATTTATTGACCGCCTGTCAGATTGTTCTGGAGACTCGTTTTCGTTCGGACTGGTTTCCCAGAACTCTTTACTGTATTCTGAATAAATCCGAGTTTTTTTAACGAGTGTGATTATTTCTGCGATCCCGGGAGTACGCGGACGCGTTCGCGAGTGCGCGCGACTCAAAGAGCGAACGGAGCGTAACAATATATTTATTTAATATGAATATAAATAATATATTTATTTAAGAAATCATAGTATTTTTTCCATACATTACATACAATCTTAAAGTATCATACGTATATATTAATTAAACAATTTTAAATAATCTCAAAGTATTTTGTACTTGTAATTACACACACACATATAGTGTGTATCCATTGTTTTACGTACTTGTAGCAAATTAATTGAAAAAAAAATATGAGAAAGCAATGTGCAAGTTTCTACTTGCACACTTAAAAACTATGAAGAAGCAATGTGCAAGTTTTTACTTGCACACTTAAAAACTATGAGGAAGCAATGTGCAAGTTTCTACTTGCACACTTCAAAACTATGAGGAAGCAATGTGCAAGTTTCTACTTGCACACTTAAAAACTATAAGGAGTTATTGACAATTTTAACCGTTTTCTTTTAAATAAGGTTTTTGTAAATTTTAATTATGGTTTTATAAAAAACCAGTACTTTTCTGAAAATTTGATTGCTTCAAACTCATAATTCTTTAAAACTCTCAAATCATAATTTAAATCGACTGAACAAAAGAGTGTTTTGAAAACGTCTCAACAAGGGCTACAAGAATATGCAATAACGTGTAAACACTAAGTGAGTTGTTAGGATTGTATTGCCAACCTAAGATAAATTTATGAAATTAATTTGCGCCGGCAGTGCGACTGCACTCAGTACACCAAATGCACCGCTGGTGATATTTCGTTGCTCTAATGGATATTGAGACTTGAGATGTAGCCCTTAAAGGTTGAAATTTTAAAATATGCTCTAATTTCCACAAATTTTGAGATCGGGCTATTTCTAATTTTATTATATTTTTCAGTCTTTTCTACCCCTATTTCATATATAATTCGTTAAGGGGATCCTGAACCCGTATGATTTTCCGACAAAATTACCATTTTCTATCATTTTCTATGTTACCGACCTATATCTGTCCTTCTGTAGACAATGATCTAGACAAGGATAGTACCTACATTGCATTCATAAAATGCAATTAGAGAAAATCTTTTTTTCTAGGCTTCGAATCTTAGTTTTACTTGCACGATATTATTCTTACATGTTTTCCCTAGCGCGCCTCTATCTCATTTTGTACATATAAACTGCAGTATTTTTGTATTAAGCAAATATTGTCGTCAGGTGACAGCTCTACGTGCAAAAAATAAGTGTTTTTTAATTTTTTTTGTTTTTCATACAAACTCGACCGTTGCGCGCTAGATTCTTGCACAAACTTTAATTCTGTAAAAGAATTTTGCGATTCTGTAAAGCCAATTCAAAGATTTCTTATAATGCAATAATGTCGGTATACAGACGGGTTCAGGATCCCCTTAAGATTTAAATGTTGCTCTAACTTCCATTAATTTTAAGATATCGGGCTATTTCTAATTTTATATATTTTTCAGTCTTTTCTACCTCTATTTCATATATAATTCTTTAAAATTTGATTGATCAGTTCTCGTGTTACACACATTTCAAATTTTGGAGAATTTGTACATACATAGAAGCTTTATAAAGCTGAATCTAATCAACCAACAATTAAAGTAATTTAAATCGACCGTGACTGGCAATATATAACGTCTTTCCGATATAAACATTGAAAAACTGTGAGCCAACTTGGTTTGTCGGATTCACACAGCACATTTTCGGATCAATCGTCAAGACATTATTAATTTCGACCATGGGTTTTGGTCAGTTGATGTAATTTCTAAATTAAATAGTTTAAATTTTTATTGCGAAAAAATATCACCCCAGCCAGGGTTTGAACCTGGAACCTCCCGTATACCGTGCGGGTGTCGTGCCAATTCGACCACTGGGGCTGTGGTGATATTTATCGCAATAACAACTATAAGATGGAACACACCGATTCTTCGGTCGACGGTGTATAATAAACAGAATAATAAATTTCTTTTGCCAGTATAGAATAACAATTAAAGTAATTTAAATCGACCGTGACTGGCAATATATAACGTCTTTCCGATATAAACATTGAAAAACTGTGAGCCAACTTGGTTTGTCGGATTCACACAGCACATTTTCGGATCAATCGTCAAGACATTATTAATTTCGACCATGGGTTTTGGTCAGTTGATGTAATTTCTAAATTAAATAGTTTAAATTTTTATTGCGAAAAAATATCACCCCAGCCAGGGTTTGAACCTGGAACCTCCCGTATACCGTGCGGGTGTCGTGCCAATTCGACCACTGGGGCTGTGGTGATATTTATCGCAATAACAACTATAAGATGGAACACACCGATTCTTCGGTCGACGGTGTATAATAAACAGAATAATAAATTTCTTTTGCCAGTATAGAATAACAATTAAAGTAATTTAAATCGACCGTGACTGGCAATATATAACGTCTTTCCGATATAAACATTGAAAAACTGTGAGCCAACTTGGTTTGTCGGATTCACACAGCACATTTTCGGATCAATCGTCAAGACATTATTAATTTCGACCATGGGTTTTGGTCAGTTGATGTAATTTCTAAATTAAATAGTTTAAATTTTTATTGCGAAAAAATATCACCCCAGCCAGGGTTTGAACCTGGAACCTCCCGTATACCGTGCGGGTGTCGTGCCAATTCGACCACTGGGGCTGTGGTGATATTTATCGCAATAACAACTATAAGATGGAACACACCGATTCTTCGGTCGACGGTGTATAATAAACAGAATAATAAATTTCTTTTGCCAGTATAGAATAACAATTAAAGTAATTTAAATCGACCGTGACTGGCAATATATAACGTCTTTCCGATATAAACATTGAAAAACTGTGAGCCAACTTGGTTTGTCGGATTCACACAGCACATTTTCGGATCAATCGTCAAGACATTATTAATTTCGACCATGGGTTTTGGTCAGTTGATGTAATTTCTAAATTAAATAGTTTAAATTTTTATTGCGAAAAAATATCACCCCAGCCAGGGTTTGAACCTGGAACCTCCCGTATACCGTGCGGGTGTCGTGCCAATTCGACCACTGGGGCTGTGGTGATATTTATCGCAATAACAACTATAAGATGGAACACACCGATTCTTCGGTCGACGGTGTATAATAAACAGAATAATAAATTTCTTTTGCCAGTATAGAATAACAATTAAAGTAATTTAAATCGACCGTGACTGGCAATATATAACGTCTTTCCGATATAAACATTGAAAAACTGTGAGCCAACTTGGTTTGTCGGATTCACACAGCACATTTTCGGATCAATCGTCAAGACATTATTAATTTCGACCATGGGTTTTGGTCAGTTGATGTAATTTCTAAATTAAATAGTTTAAATTTTTATTGCGAAAAAATATCACCCCAGCCAGGGTTTGAACCTGGAACCTCCCGTATACCGTGCGGGTGTCGTGCCAATTCGACCACTGGGGCTGTGGTGATATTTATCGCAATAACAACTATAAGATGGAACACACCGATTCTTCGGTCGACGGTGTATAATAAACAGAATAATAAATTTCTTTTGCCAGTATAGAATAACAATTAAAGTAATTTAAATCGACCGTGACTGGCAATATATAACGTCTTTCCGATATAAACATTGAAAAACTGTGAGCCAACTTGGTTTGTCGGATTCACACAGCACATTTTCGGATCAATCGTCAAGACATTATTAATTTCGACCATGGGTTTTGGTCAGTTGATGTAATTTCTAAATTAAATAGTTCCAGGTTCAAACCCTGGCTGGGGTGATATTTTTTCGCAATAAAAATTTAAACTATTTAATTTAGAAATTACATCAACTGACCAAAACCCATGGTCGAAATTAATAATGTCTTGACGATTGATCCGAAAATGTGCTGTGTGAATCCGACAAACCAAGTTGGCTCACAGTTTTTCAATGTTTATATCGGAAAGACGTTATATATTGCCAGTCACGGTCGATTTAAATTACTTTAATTGTTATTCTATACTGGCAAAAGAAATTTATTATTCTGTTTATTATACACCGTCGACCGAAGAATCGGTGTGTTCCATCTTATAGTTGTTATTGCGATAAATATCACCACAGCCCCAGTGGTCGAATTGGCACGACACCCGCACGGTATACGGGAGGTTCCAGGTTCAAACCCTGGCTGGGGTGATATTTTTTCGCAATAAAAATTTAAACTATTTAATTTAGAAATTACATCAACTGACCAAAACCCATGGTCGAAATTAATAATGTCTTGACGATTGATCCGAAAATGTGCTGTGTGAATCCGACAAACCAAGTTGGCTCACAGTTTTTCAATGTTTATATCGGAAAGACGTTATATATTGCCAGTCACGGTCGATTTAAATTACTTTAATTGTTATTCTATACTGGCAAAAGAAATTTATTATTCTGTTTATTATACACCGTCGACCGAAGAATCGGTGTGTTCCATCTTATAGTTGTTATTGCGATAAATATCACCACAGCCCCAGTGGTCGAATTGGCACGACACCCGCACGGTATACGGGAGGTTCCAGGTTCAAACCCTGGCTGGGGTGATATTTTTTCGCAATAAAAATTTAAACTATTTAATCTAGAAATTACATCAACTGACCAAAACCCATGGTCGAAATTAATAATGTCTTGACGATTGATCCGAAAATGTGCTGTGTGAATCCGACAAACCAAGTTGGCTCACAGTTTTTCAATGTTTATATCGGAAAGACGTTATATATTGCCAGTCACGGTCGATTTAAATTACTTTAATTGTTATTCTATACTGGCAAAAGAAATTTATTATTCTGTTTATTATACACCGTCGACCGAAGAATCGGTGTGTTCCATCTTATAGTTGTTATTGCGATAAATATCACCACGGCCCCAGTGGTCGAATTGGCACGACACCCGCACGGTATACGGGAGGTTCCAGGTTCAAACCCTGGCTGGGGTGATATTTTTTCGCAATAAAAATTTAAACTATTTAATTTAGAAATTACATCAACTGACCAAAACCCATGGTCGAAATTAATAATGTCTTGACGATTGATCCGAAAATGTGCTGTGTGAATCCGACAAACCAAGTTGGCTCACAGTTTTTCAATGTTTATATCGGAAAGACGTTATATATTGCCAGTCACGGTCGATTTAAATTACTTTAATTGTTATTCTATACTGGCAAAAGAAATTTATTATTCTGTTTATTATACACCGTCGACCGAAGAATCGGTGTGTTCCATCTTATAGTTGTTATTGCGATAAATATCACCACAGCCCCAGTGGTCGAATTGGCACGACACCCGCACGGTATACGGGAGGTTCCAGGTTCAAACCCTGGCTGGGGTGATATTTTTTCGCAATAAAAATTTAAACTATTTAATTTAGAAATTACATCAACTGACCAAAACCCATGGTCGAAATTAATAATGTCTTGACGATTGATCCGAAAATGTGCTGTGTGAATCCGACAAACCAAGTTGGCTCACAGTTTTTCAATGTTTATATCGGAAAGACGTTATATATTGCCAGTCACGGTCGATTTAAATTACTTTAATTGTTATTCTATACTGGCAAAAGAAATTTATTATTCTGCTAATCAACCAAATTTTAAAGAATTATATATGAAATAGGGGTAGAAAAGACTGAAGAATATAATAGAATTTGTTTTACTTTTTAATTATTGTCATTAATAAGTTTTATTTACATAAATATGGACTAAAGATTTTATGTTTAGTATTTATTAAATAACTAGCTGGTTACCCGGGCTTCGCCCGGGGGTCGTTTTTCTTCAAACGACTTTCATTTGTGTTTCAATATCCATATTGTGGACAAACATAAGGAGTGTGTCGTGTGGTTGATTTAAGGCGGTAGTTTAACTTTTCCGTTTGAACAACACATTCCAGGTGCTTAAGTTTTAAACTTTTTGGCTTGACAATGACCACATATTGCATCCATTTTCCCAATTATTACTCTCGAAAGAAATTGATATTCGTAATTTGGATCATAACTAAATGCCTCTAATTTCAAATCGGACCGCATAAACGTTTTCCTTAATTAAACATGTCGTAACCGGTATTTTTCTACTCGAGTTTCACGCTATTAAGTCATTTCTGCTTTTCCGATATTTCACTTACCGATCAGCGACTTCATCCCTTGATTTTTGCCGGGCGTTTTTTCGGGAATTTCGAGATTGTTTGCTCGCATGTAACATAATTCGTTGTCTTCCGCAAATACCACATACTTACAATATTTTTTGTAAAACCTATTGTGAAAGTTCAATTTGAGATTAAAATTAAATTTAAATAAGAAATAGTATTCAACAAATACTGTAATCATCGCTTGGTTTTTCCGGGCGTTTTTTCATAAATTTCGAGATTGCTCGCTTGCGATGTACACAGAACTTCGATATTTTACTTAAAAAATATCCGGGAAAACCAAGGGATAAAATCGGTAATCGGTAAGTCAAATATCGAGGTTCTGTGTACATCGCGAGCGAGCAATCTCGAAATTCCCGGAAAAACATCCTGGAAAACCAAGGGATGAAGACGCTGATCGGTAAGTGAAATATCGAGGTTCCGTAGTAACCTATGTTTTGCGCAAGGATGTAAAGAGTAACTGTGCAAGAGTTAGTTCAGATCGGTCGAATAGTTTAAGAGTGTATAAAGAACAGACATACATACAGACATACAGATATTCTATTTTATATAGATGGATAGAAAATTCGTTAAGATTTAAATGTTGCTCTAATTTCCATTAATTTTGAGATATCGGGCTATTTCTAATTTTATTAGATTTTTCAGTCTTTTCTACCCTTATTTCATATGTAATTTTTTAAAATTTGATTGACATTTCAAATTTCGGAGAATTCGTACATACATAGGAGCTTTATGAAGCTGAGTCTAATCAACTAAATCTTTAAGAATTATATATGAAATAGGGGTAGAAAAGACTGAAGAATACAATAGAATTAGAAAAGTTGCCAATAATTAATACTAAATTGTCAAAAAATATCAATTTATGAAAAGTCTCAATTGTTGAGATTTGAGATGTAGCCCTTAAAGGTTAAAATTTTAAAATATTGGCAATTTCTCTAATTCTATTATATTCTTCAGTCTTTTCTACCCCTATTTCATATATAATTGGTTAAGATTTGGTTGATTAGTTCTGGAGTTATAGAAATTTCGGATTTCGGTAAAGGACCCCGCCATAATCATAGGGAAATTGGGTTTCGGTGAAATTGGCCGAAACTTTGGAAATAAATAGTTTATGTGATGCTGATTGAAAGTCACAATGGGCAAGATTCACAATAATCAACCGTTTAGAAGCTATCAGCGTTCAAAAGTCAAAATAAGGTGTCATTTTAATACTATTGTGGAACAGTGGATTACAATGTATTATTCTGCATAATCAGACAACTTATTCCCTTTATTAATACAAAAATATGTATTTAGGTGAAAAAATATGTATATACACTATATGAATTATGCATATGCGCACGCATGTGTACATATACACTATATGAATTGTAACCGTATGATATAATTCATATATTATGTGTATATACTTGCATGTATGTACATATTTTGTGTGTGAGTGTATGTGTGTAGGTGCGCGCGCGCGCGCGCGCGCGCGTGTGTGTGTGTGTGTGTTTGTCTGTGAGTGTGTATGTGTGCGTGTGGGTGCGTGCGTGCATTCGTGCGTGCATCTATGTGTGTATGAATGTGTGCAATTGTGTATGACTATGTAATTGTGTTGTTGTGTGTATGTGTCCGTGAGTTTGTGCGTGTATGTCAGTGAGTGTGAGTGTGTAAGTCGTGCTCCATAAACGTTGACAGAACGCAAGGACTTCATATCCTATTACCAGAAAAGATATGCGTACGCAAACTTACACATTTATATACAATACATGCGTGTGTATGTCCAACGCATGTGGATCTGTGCTTGTATATGAGCACACAAATACGTTTGTACATGTTAGTTTTTCTTACTAAAACCACATTAAGCGAACACACACACGCACACGACCACACACACGCACACGAATACGCACACGCACACACGCGCGCACACACGCGCGCTCACACGTACACATATGCACGCGCGCGCGCGCACACACACACACACACACATACATATATGTGTTATATATACATATATATGCTTTTCCCATAATATACACAGCCCCTACAGATTAAAGATTTTACTCAAGAACTTAAATAATAAGACTTTTAATCTGCTCTCATAAATATTTTGGCTTTTTTATCTTCTTTTGAATGATGATGTAATGTACGTACTCGCGCATATGTATTTCACAATCGACGTAAACCATTTCGACATTTAAATTCTTTATGTACCTACAATGGTATTTTTTTAAATGTAAAAAAGGATACCACTTACGTATTTCGTTTTCCTGTCCACATTAGTGATTCTTTTTATATACAAAATGAATTGAATCACCGATTTCATTCAACAATATTTTCGACCTTTAACGTGATTTTCAACGTTATTTGCCAATCATGGCCAATCGACGACACGGACGTATGCCTTGTTTTGTTTGTGAAGCTGCACTATTAGCTCGAAACATGGCGCGCATAGATCGAGATGACGATGTTATGAAACGTGAAATAGCGATTTTACGTCGCGATGCTGCTCACAGAGAACCTCTTGAAATCACAGACCGTACTAGACTGTGCAATAATTGCAATATTTCGATAGTTAATGAGATCAGGGTCCTTAACGAAGATCCGTTTGAGATTGAATGTTTTAAGTCAAACCTCCTCACATACTTGCTTCATATGTAACGGCAACGACAATTTAACGAGACTTTCTATTAAATCTCGTGTAAATATATACATGAAAAGAAATATTTACGTTTCTAAAAACAGTAAATGCTGTCGGCGACATTTAGATGATGAAAGTTTATTATTAGAAGAGCTTCTTGATGGATTGCGTTTTGTGGACAGACCATACGTTATTAAAGGAACTCAATTAAAGCAATTTTTAGAAGAATTGCGTCATACTGCAAACAGTATGTGTGTTTCGAGATATAATAATGAAAATAATTTTACAGACGAGGAATTCCGATCCTTAAGTCCAATTACAAAAGAACAGTTTAGAGAACTGTTTACATTTTGTGACCCTGACGAGAGAAATCAATATCTATATGTAACGAAGAGACATTTGTTAACATTGTTGTGCAAAATGCGTCAAGGATTATCAGATGATTTTTTGACTTTTATGTTTGCATACG
Source organism: Leptothorax acervorum (assembly GCA_035220615.1). NCBI lineage: Eukaryota > Metazoa > Arthropoda > Insecta > Hymenoptera > Formicidae > Leptothorax > Leptothorax acervorum. The sequence goes on from JASTWQ010000202.1 coordinate 150,213, forward strand.
GCAGCAGACAAAGGACCAGTACTGTCATTGCAACAGTCAGAAAATCCTTGATGCTCCGCTTTGTCCCTGAAAACCTTGGCTTAAATGCTATTACTAGAAATGACTTTATTGAAAGGCATGTAACAGATTTCGCAAATCAACTATATAACCCAGAACCAGATAATCCGAAGGTTATCACTTATATTGACGGAACCTACGTTGAAGTGGAGAAAAATTCTAATTTTCAAGCTTCGAGGCAATCTTACAGTAGCCAGAAGCACTATTATTTACTAAAACCTGCCTTGATCGTTGCTCCTGACGGGTATATTCTCGATATTCACGGACCTTACTTTTCAGATACACATAATAATGATGCAGCAATGCTTCAAAGTGAATTCCAGAGAAATGCAAATAACGTTCGGGCATGGTTTCAGGAAAATGACATAGTCATCGTAGATCGTGCATATCGAGATGCTGCTCCTCTGTTGGAGCATTTGGGAATCTCGATGAAAATGCCACCGTTTCTTGAGCGCAATCAAAGGCAATTCGCAACAGATGAAGCAAACAATTCAAGACTAATTACAAAGACTAGATGGATTGTCGAGGCGAGAAATGGGCATATAAAGTCAATTTTTAAGTTCCTTGGTAAGACCATATCTGCAACTCATGCTATAAATCTAGGAGATTTCTATAGAATTGCAGGATCAATCATCAACAGATATAGAGAAACAATCCATATGGTAGATGCTGACGCAGCACTAGCAAATGAACTATTACGACGAGCTCGAGAACCAAATGTTATGCAAGCACGCGTAGAAGTTGAAAATCTCAGAACCAGGAATGGTAGATGGATTCAGCTAGACCATTATGATGAGGCTGGTTTTCCACATCTCACGTTAGAGTATCTCAGGGATTTGACAGTAGGTATTTATCAAATACACCTTGCACCAGCCTACATCCAGGACAAGATGCGAAGAGACCAACAAGAAGTCTTTGAATTCGATCAGTCGATAGATGAGCCAGGATTGATACGAGTCAGAATCTATTCACGCTTTAGAAATGCAGTGAAACATCAATTGTGGATCGCATACGTAAATGTATTAATAGATATGGACATTGATAATGAAGATGAAGACGTTAATGCATCTCCAATACTCAGTTATTATTGTACATGTAAGGCAGGTGCCAGAACTTTAGGAACTTGTGCGCATGTAGCAAGCGTTTTGTGGTTCCTAGGATACGCACGACATCAAATTAATATTAAATATCCATCAACTGTTTTACTACAAAATATTCATGATGCCAGTAATAGACAATAATATCTAAAGGTACGGAGGCTTAGTTTAACGTTAGTTGCAATACAGATACGCAAGCATGCACACACAAACGTTACAAACACACATACACAAAAACAAACACATATACATATACGCATAAACGTGCGAGTGCAAACGTACATGTAAAAATCGGCCCTTTTAAGGGCCAAATGATGTGCAAAGTCCGATCGCGCAACCTCCCCGCGGTGCACATTGGATAACGCCAATGCCGACGGCAAAATACGCACGCTCATACGCGCACGTACAGTCACGCGAATACACTCACGCTCACACAGCATAACACAAAATATACATATATATTTTTATTTACATTGTATTATAAGTGAGCCATACACACACACACACACGAGCGCGCGCGCGCATACACACACGCGCATACACACATATACACTTACACACAAAATAAGTGCATACATGCAAGTATATACACATAATATATGAATTATATCATACGGTTACAATTCATATAGTGTATATGTACACATGCGTGCGCATATGCATAATTCATATAGTGTAGATACATATTTTTTCACCTAAATACATATTTTTGTATTAATAAAAGGAATAAGTTGTCTGATCATGCAGAATAATACATTGTAATCCACTGTTCCACAATAGTATTAAAATGACACCTTATTTTGACTTTTGAACGCTGATAGCTCCTAAACGGTTGATTATTGTGAATCTTGCCCATTGTGACTTTCAATCAGCATCACATAAACTATTTATTTCCAAAGTTTTGGCCAATTTCACCGAAACCCAATTTCCCTATGATTATGGCGGGGTCCTTTGGCACAGACATACAGACAGACATACAGACAGACATACAGACATACACACATACCGACATTTTTTAAAATAGCGATTTTTCGACGTTTTAGAACATTTTGAACACATTGGCAGCGGCAACTAAAAAAAAAAATTTTTTTACGAAAACAAAGCTTCCTCTATGAGGAAGCAACAACTTGTTTGTATACATTGTACAATCGTAGAATATAAGTTTATACATACACACACATGATTATATTATATTATATGTATGTATGTATATGTCGTAGGCAGATTACAAAGTCCGCCGTTTTATAAAACGTCTAGGCATTTTATAAAGTGCGGCCATATTCTCAAATCATGCTTGAAAATGAAATGTTTTACAATCTGGCTAAGAATTTTAGTCGTTTTATAAAACGCTAACAAGCGACCCGCCACATTGTCAAACGCAACGATTTGTACATCGTTTTAGAATCTGGCTGGTTCATTTTAGTCATTTTATGAATTGTCTTTATAGAATAATTATTTGGTAAATGTGCAGAATAGTGGCCTCCTCACCGATTTCGTTGAACTTAGGCTTAATCGACGCGTTTTTGCACAAAACGACCGAATCTGGCAGAAAAAAGTGTCGCTCTGCCCCGCGAAGCGAGATATTAACAGATAAATTGTTGACGACTATCAGGTTATGAGACCTGTCATGCCGACAAGATGTATACGAGCATGCCCCGCAGACACGCCTTTGGGGTATAGATTAGTGACGCGCTTTAAAAGTATTTAATTGTTTAAAGCGCGTCACTAACCTTTGGTTAAACAATTAAATACTTTTAAAGCGCGTCACTAATCTATACCCCAAAGGCGTGTCTGCGGGGCATGCTCGTATACATCTTGTCGGCATGACAGGTCTCATAACCTGATAGTCGTCAACACTTTAACTGTTAATATCTCGCTTCGCGGGGCAGAGCGACACTTTTTTCTGCCAGATTCGGTCGTTTTGTGCAAAAACGCGTCGATTAAGCCTAAGTTCAACGAAATCGGTGAGGAGGCCACTATTCTGCACATTTACCAAATAATTATTCTATAAAGACAATTCATAAAATGACTAAAATGAACCAGCCAGATTCTAAAACGATGTACAAATCGTTGCGTTTGACAATGTGGCGGGTCGCTTGTTAGCGTTTTATAAAACGACTAAAATTCTTAGCCAGATTGTAAAACATTTCATTTTCAAGCATGATTTGAGAATATGGCCGCACTTTATAAAATGCCTAGACGTTTTATAAAACGGCGGACTTTGTAATTTGGCTACGACATATATATATATATATCCACTGTTAAACGTATATTGCACGCAAATTAATTAAAGAAAACAGCAATCGCTTGGTACAGATTACATAAAGGTTTAAAATTTTAAACCTGATTAACCGCCCCTGCATGTATCCAGTCTCCGCAGTTTTCACGGCGGTGTCTGTGAGGCCCTCTCGACCGCCCATCGCATGAAAGTAGAATTCTTTGGACACTAATCCAGAATAAAATAAATTTTCCACGAAGCCTTTAACATCCGGTGTCCTTGAACGTGCCAAAATGTGAGGTAATGCACGATTTTCGAATCCGTCCGGTACTCTACGCCCGTTGATAGCTTGCTGGCCTACGAAAGCTAAAGAGAGAAATTGTGTCAAATAGTACCAGAACAATTAAGAGCAGTAATGTATTCATATGCTTAGTTGAACGTACCGATCATTTGAGAGATGTTAATGAAACTACCCTTACTTCCACAGAGTTCCATAGTTAAAGGAGTATTAGTAGAATGTAGTTCCTTTAAGCACGCTTTACCAACGTCACGAATCACTGAAAGCTCGTTCAATATTCTCGTTTCTAGTGTTTGTTCTCCTGAACATCCAAGTAGACAAACGAGACAACCCTTTTCCATTAGTTGAATGTACTCGTTACATGCGGAGTAACTAAAAAAAAAAGTTATTTGTTTAAAGCAATCTGTCGAATTTAAACTTGGAATCATTCGTACTGAGTGTTTCACACTTTTTCCTTGGCTCAAAGAAGGCCTTGGTATAAGATCACCGATACCGAGAAAAACTCCTTTGTCAAAATTAAAATGATTTGTTATTCTGGTTAAACGCCACATAACTGCGATTTCAACATCTTTACCCCAATCACGCAGCAGAACGTAAAATATATTTTGCTTCGATCCTGAGCCCAATACAGATTTATCCATTGTTCTCGCTAGAAGCTCGGAGTTGCGAATAATGACATCTGTGAATTCAATTTGATCATTTAACAAACGTAAATGATAAGATTATAATGTACAGCTGCAACTTACAAGAGTCATTAACACACAATTCCTCTCCAGTGGTATAAATCTTGCCTTTTGTCTTTAGATTTGTTTTGACAGGGCATTCCATATTTGGTCGCATAATCAAGCTGAATATTTGTTTGCCGGTCCACAACCTCGCCGGTTTTACGATTGCAGGCGGAGGAAGAGTTATGACTATGGAAGCGTCTGGGCCGGCTAAGAGACAAAGAGCTAATCTAACTTGCTCTATCTGGAAAAACGTGTCCTTTTGGGTCAAAAGATAAGCATCGGTGATAAAATCTTGCGTTGCTGCTATCAATAAGTCACCATTGCGAGGTGTAACCAGATTGGATTATACTTACTGTATCTGTTTTGTCACGGCGCACTTTAATCTGGTGCCCAGCGAGGGGGCAGGCGGCGAGCACACCGAAATGAGGCGGTCACCTCGAAAGGTGCCGGTCACGCGAGCCGCGCAATGTACCTGTCGCGTACCGGCAGTGAGCCGGCCGGTGGCCGCGGTCCGTGATCCGGAGGATGAGAGTATGGTCCGTAGGCTGCCACTGATAAAGTCGCGAGATGCACCGTCTGAGATATACCGTTCTAACGCTGTCCTGTCGATCTATATGTTTCACTATCACAAGAGAGTCACAGAGAAACGTCCGTCTTGCACGGTTAAATAATATAAAAATATACTTACAGCTGTATCTGTTTTGTCACGGCGCACTTTAACCCTTGGAGAACACACCTATTTTTTCATTTACGGAGAACACTCTGGGTCAATCTGACCCTACACACACTTTGATCGTCCACCATTTTAAATTGACGAGTGCGATCAGCTTGAAAAAATTTCCAGATGTACTTGGAACATTGTTAAATCAATTGATATAAATAAAAAGTGCCGTTGGAATTATTTACATATTTAAAAAAATCCAAAAAAAAAAAAAATTATTTTTTTGAAAAAAACGTAATTTACGACAAAAATTTTATTTTTTTTATTTTTAATATTTCTGGCTAAAAATTTACATTTTTAAAATGCTTTCAAGATATTATGATAAAACTCGAGGTAAGGGTCAAATTGACCCTGTGTGTTCTCCGAGGGTTAATCTAGTGCCCGGTGAGAGGGCAGGCGGCGAGCACACGGAAATGAGGCGGTCACCTCGAAAGGTCACGCGAGCTGCGCAATGTAACCTGTCGCGTGCCGGCAGTGAGCCGGCCGGTGGCCACGATCCGCGGTCCGTTGTCCGGAGGATGAGAGTATGGTCCGTAGGCTGCCACTGATAAGCGAGAGGGCAGGCGGCGAGCACACCGAAATGAGGCGGTCACCTCGAAAGGTCACGCGAGCTGCGCAATGTAACCTGTCGCGTGCCGGCAGTGAGCCGGCCGGTGGCCACGATCCGTGGTCCGTTGTCCGGAGGATGAGAGTATGGTCCGTAGGCTGCCACTGATAAGCGAGAGGGCAGGCGGCGAGCACACCGAAATGAGGCGGTCACCTTAAAAGGTCACGCGAGCTGCGCAATGTAACCTGTCGCGTGCCGGCCGGTGGCCACGATCCGCGGTCCGTTGTCCGGAGAATGAGAGTATGGTCCGTACGCTGCCACTGATAAAGTCGCGAGATGCACCGTCTGAGATATACCGTTCTAACGCTGTCCTGTCGATCTATATATGTATGTTTAACTAAAGAGAGTCACAAAGAAACGTCCGTCTTGTACGGAGAACGAGACGAGATGGCTCGCCGGAGGGCGTGAAGATGGCATGCAGATGGCGTTGGCGGAGTGAGTACAAATAAGGATAGCATAAGGACATACAAAGTGGTCCATTTTTGGATATTCATTCAGTGTCCACAAATGTATATCCTATGGATATCTTTATAAGGTCCATGGACATCGGGACAAGAAATGGACATAAAACGGATGTCCATAGGATATCGTGTGCTGTCTGGGAAGTGCGCCGCAAGTCATATTACGTCAAGCTGCAAGAAGGACTCGAGTTCCACCAGCTAAATGTGTGAATTGTTCCGGAGATCATCCAGCCAGCTACTCTCAATGTCCGTCTTACTTAAAATTTCTCGAAAAGCGAACGTCCTTGAATCGACCCGCTGGGGTGGCAAACAACCCGCATGTCAATAACAAAAATTTGCACGCTCCTTCGCTTCCAGGCACTTCGGCTGTGTCAATAAACAGACCCACACAATATTTACCTCCTAAAACCTACTTGGAGGCCTTGAATATGAACGGCACTCGTAGTGATTTGCACTCTGCCGCATCGGAGGATATGGCTAATTTTAACAATCTTATCTTTGAAATTAAAAAACTCAGTCAGTTAGTGAATATTAATACAATGCTTACAGTTATTAAAGACCTTAATAAAAAATTGGCTACATGCCAATTGTTGAGGCGGCCGAACTGCTCTGAAATGCCCCTCCACAACTCTCCTTTAAAGATATGCTTGTGGAACGCCACCAGCTTAAATAACAAAATTCTAGAATTTCATCATTTTCTTCTCGGTAATAACATCGATGTTGCCTTGGTTACGGAGACGTGGCTGCACCCTAGCACTAACCTAAATCTCGCTGGTTATAATATTATGCGCTTAGATGCCCCGCGAGTTAAGGCTGGCGGCTTGGCCGTTTATGTCAGAGATTCTTTGCGTAGTCACACGGTGCCCGCGCCAGTTGTGGATGGCTGTGAGCTGCTGCTGATTATAGGTTGCTCTCAGGTTTGAATTTTACGCTGGGTGTAACATACATTTCACCCAGTGTCAAGTTCGATGTGAATATCCTCGAGGATTTATTTGGAGATCACCATATGCTATTGCTCGGCGGTGATTTTAACGCCAAGCATCGCTCCTGGAATAATTTCTCTAATAATAGTCAGGGCGTACACTTGCTTGATTTCGTTAATAAGAACAGTCTCAACTTAATTCATAGCTCAACCTACTCTTATAAAGTTCCACGTAGATATCCTTCGAACATTGATTTCTTCATATCTAAAAATGTTAATAATAATTATTCCTGTCTCACCTTGAATGAACTGTCTTCCAATCACTTTCCCATTATCCTGGATCTCGAGAGCTCCTTTATTGAGAGGAAAACTTTCAAATCTTATAAAACAAACTGGGATAAATTTAAGTTTTCCACTTCTAAGTGGAAAATTAACTATAATTTGACTAATGAGATTGAAATTAATTCATGTATAAATAACTTACAGCAGTTCCTTTGTCGGACCTCCAGGCAATCTTCCAAATTATTAAATTATAACTTAAATTATTTTACTGATGACCTCCTAATGGCTGCGGATATAGATAAACATATTAAACTCCGCAATTACTATCGCCGTAAGTTTCAACATTTTGGTCTTGAAAAATTCAAACGTTATCGTAATGTCCTCACTTCAATTATACAAAGCAAGTTATCTGAAGTTAGGAATAAAAAATGGTCTGATCGATTATCGAAGGCCAAAACCAGTGATAATAGTGTTTGGAGATTAACTAAGTCTCTTCAAAGAAATAAAACTCCCGCGCCCCCCTTCTCTTTAGATAATAACACGTTTGTGTATGATCCTTGTGAAAAAGTCCAGCTGTTGGCTAAAAACTTTCATAAAGTTTACCAGGATGCCGATGGACTCACTTCTCCTCATAAAGATGTGGTTAATGAGTTTGTTAATACTCTGGATGATTCCACGCCAAACTGCAATCTTGAGTTTATTACCCCTCGTTTAATCTTTGATATTATTAGAACTTTTCCCAATAATAAAGCTCCTGGTTCCGACAAGGTAACTGCATCTATGCTTAAGAACTCTTCTTATAAATAACCAAATTAAATTTCTTTACATCGACGTAACTGGCAATCACTCCTGACGGTAACAATCGTCAGGACACTTTAGACCGAGATTCCGGTTCTTCTATCTAAACGCTTAAATTTAAGCATCCTAAATTAAAATAATTAAATTTTTATTGCGAAAAATATTACCCCAGCCAGGGTTCGAACCTGGAATCTCCCGCATTCCGCAATTAAATTTCTTTACGTCGATGTAAAGAAATTTAATTTGGTTATTTATACACTGGCGAAGTAAATGTATTTCTTCTTATAAAGTTATCCTTCAGATTTACTATTGTATATAATATTGCATTCTTTTTGTCTCTACTATTTTCCTTCCTGTTGGAAAACGGCCAAAGTTCTCGCATTTCCTAAACCTGGCAAGTCCTCCACTTCTCCGGCCAATTATAGACTAATCAGCCTCCTGAGTACTTTGAGTAAGGTCTTTGAGAGGGTTTTATTGACCCAAATTAATTCTTTTCTTTTCGATAACAAGATTATTATTAACGAGCAGTTTGGCTTTAAGCCGCGCCATTCTACTGTTCAGCAGCTTCTCAGAGTTACTGAATCATTTGCAATGGAAATTAATAAAAAGCGCAGCTCGGCCATGGTGCTTTTGGATATTCAGGAGGCCTTTGACTCAGTTTGGCACAAGGCTTTATTGTACAAATTAAATCTTTTGAGTATGCCGTTATATATTATTAAGATTATACGCTCTTATCTTCAAGATCGCTTTTTCTTCGTTTGTTTTGGGGGCGAACAGTCTTCCACTTTTGACGTTCCCACTTGGGTTCCTCAGGGCTCTATCCTGGGACCCGTTATGTTCAATATCTTTATTAACGATATTCCTAAAAATCCTAAAACCAATCTGGCAGAATGTGCGGACGACACCGTTGTTTACACCTCTTCGTGGTGCCCGGCGTTGCTCGTCCTCAGGCTGCAGGAACATATTGATGCTATTGTTTAATTCTTTCGAGAATGGAGGATGACCATCAATAATGAGAAAACTGAGGCAATAATCATTACCCGCAAGGTATTCCCGCTGTCTCCTTTGATGAAGATGGAGAATTTTAATGTTCCGTGGTCTAAGGTAGTTAAATACCTTGGAGTTAAAATTGACTCGGGTCTCCGGTGGGGACCAGCCGTTAGTGACAGAATCTCTAAGACATTTGGTGCTTTAAAGAGGCTTTTCCCCCTCATTGCGAAGGGGAGCGATCTTCAACTTAAATATAAACTTTTATTGTATAAAACTTGTGCTAGGCCTGTTTTGCTCTATGCCGCTCCTGTGTGCGTGGGCGCCTGTGAGTAAATTTTATTTTGATCGTTTGCAAGTTATGCAAAACAGATTTCTTCGAATCATTCTAAATATACCTCGTGATACCCGAATCTCTGATTTACATGTTCAAGCACAAATACAGCCTATCAGTAGTATTGTGAAAAATATGATCAACAAGGTCTACAAGTTAGATCATGATAATCCACTTATTCGTAACGTTGGCAATTACGATGTTGACGATATTCCCATGACTATCAGATGTAGATTGCCCAAGCATTTCTTGCATGACCAGATGTAATATATTTTTCTTTTAATATATTAACTTCTTTTTACCTTTTCTCCTTCCTTTTCCCTTTATTGCTTGACATGGGTTTTTTTGTAAGTTTTTCCCAAATTTTTCATTCTGGAGTAAAACGTTCTTCCAAGATTTATTCTTAAGTTTATTTTATTACTACTCATGTTCTATGCGGGTTGTAGGCTAGCTCCTGGGTACCGCATCGTGGGACATTGGATCTACAAAAAAAAAAAAAAAGGATTTTTAGAGGATCTAGAGAATTCGGAGCTCTGGCTTGGAGCGGAGCGGACATGTTGACAACAGTGCCTACGAGTTTGTGAGCCAAGTGTAACGTTGTGTCAGATTCCGCCATTTTCAGGGCGCTGACGGCGGTGGTCTCTCTTTTTCGCTTATTTTTGTATTCCTGTGCCTCACCCTGCTGAGTGGGTCCCTCTAACAAGGTGGAGTTCTTCACCGATGATGATGATCTTGGACGTTCCTCCGACTTGGAGGGCATAACCATCAACAAGACGGCTGTAAAGCGACTGGCATCTGACCCTGTGGCCGGATCATCCGATATCGGCCATATTGACAAGGTACCCCGCTTCACTGCTATTCACGATCAAGACAAGGCACCTCGCTCTGAGGAAATCGCTACTGTACAAGGTAAATTCATTACTAATAATCGCTTCCAATGCCTTGCTACTTCTTTGGATATGCATGATATGCATGAGGAACCCTGCGATACTCCTGTTAATGTCAGACAAATTTACAAGGAAACAAGCCCTTCCGGTGAAACTAGCTTGAATGAGCGATGGGATTGCGACAGTGCCGCACCTGGATCTTTTTTGGCCCCTGTGACTAGTCGGGAGAGATGACCACCGCCTATCTATCTAAATCAAAGACCTAAAGATTTTCAAACTCTTTCCACGTCACTGAAGAAAGATATTGGAGATAACTTTCAATTGAAATTTTTCGGGAATCAAGTCAAGATACAGTTCAATAAGCTTGAGGACTTTACTGATTTTAAAAAATTCGCTATTGCAAAAAATCTTTCTTTCCATACGTATTTATTGCCTGAGGAGAAGAGTATCACGGTCACACTCAAAGGATTGCCTAATATTCCAAATCTATCTATTAAGGAAGAACTGAAGGATGCTGGAATTAATATTAACTCATGTACTTGTATTATATTAACGCAGAAGAGAGCTTATACGCTATTTTTAAAATCAATCTCAGTGCCAAATATACGCTTTCACATTTAAGAAGAATTAGATTTTTATTCAACTCGCGGATCTACTGGGAGAAATTTATCAACTTCAAGAAAATTTTGCAATGTTTTCGATTCCAATCTTTTGGACACACGTCAACTAACTGTTTCAAATCTCCTCGCTGTGTCAAGTGTGCTGCAGACCATTTAACCACGGAATGTAAAAAAACTCCAGATACTCCGGCCAAATGTTGTAATTGCCAGGGCGACCATCCGGCTAGTTTCACTCAGTGTTCGGCTTATTTAAAATTCTTGGAGAAAAGAACTGCCAAACCTGCTTCGCATGCTTTAACTAATTTCTTGCATGATTCAGAGGGCTTGCACGCAAAGGTTACCTCAAATCCTAACGGTAGTTCTGTCCCAAACAGTCGGCCAATTTTGAATTCGGCTCCAGCTACATCTCGTTCTCATAGTAAACAAATAACCTCTGCTTGTTTGAGATCGTCTGATAGGTCTTATGCGGACGCCGTTTCAAACGTAAACAGAAATGCCTTTACAAATAATAGATCGGAAAATATTGACAACGTTAACGACTTGTTTTCGGAAATTAGTAAATTGACGCAGTTGGTTGATATTCCAAACATGCTCAGTTGTTGCGACCCGATATTTAGTAACAAGTATTTAATTATTATATTAAGTAATCGCGAGCGAAAAATGTGAAACCGCGAGTCAGCATAACAGCTGACTGCGCGGCCAGTACCGAGAACCGACGCGACCTAGAGAGGATACGAGGAACGCTGAGTAAGGAGGACCTTGAACCGATTCGGCCTGACGACCGAAAGGAGATAAATAAGGAGGAGAGAAGACATCGACAGGGGCAGTTCAGACTCAGAGTCAGTGACAGATTGTTACGCGTATTAAATAGACCTTTGTAAGATTTAAAGATCAGTGAATTTATTAAAGAATATCTAAAGTCATATTAGAGTCTGTGAATTCCTTTCCGACTTCTCCACGGAACGACGATCCCCATACTTGTGCACGGAGCGGCACAACATTTCTGGTGGCAGCGGTGGGATCTGCGGCACCGGAGTCCAGGAAGTCCAGACATCTGAAATGTGACAAAATCGTCAGACAGTGCAGAAATCCCAAGAGGAAGCACAGCAGAGTGATAAGCGGAGAGAGAAACACCGGTAGCAGCCGACGAGGGACATCAACGGAGAATTGAAACCCGAGAAGGCGCCGACCTACCGCACGTGACTCACCGACAGGCCAGCAGCGCAACGAGAAGCAGCATGCGGCTAACGACACTAATGTAAGTCGAAAATAAGCAATATTGTAAAGCGTAACAGAAACACATTTGTAAATCGGTAAATGTCGGAGGGCAAAAACGATCGTCCAGTCGAGCGAAACGAATCGTGGCTCCACAGCAAAGAGTCACGACGCGCGCGTAGTAACAGACCCGTCCGTACCAAAACAGTAGGCGAACACGATACGCGAGATAGCGTGCGCCAAAACCTAGACGCGTATTTCTCGAGCGATAGCGATTCCAAATCCGAATATTACGTAAGACGCGAATTTGACTTCGACGAGTTAGATACGACTGTCATACAAGGTCACTGCCTCGAGGATAATTTATTAGATCCTACATACGAGTTCCATTTCTCTGACAATTCAACCCGCACGAGCAGTAGACTCTCGCACCGACGAGAGTACTCGTTAACCTCCTACGATAGTAGCGAGTTTAACCCCGAAGAGTACTACTCCGCGTCCAAAGACGCGAATCAAATAAAAATGGCGGAAGCAAAACCCGAAAATCATCGCGAAAGCAACGAGAGAGAATCGCAAAAGAAAACACCGTCGCATCAAGACGAAGAAAATACTATATTAAATGAAATATTACGCGGAATTCGTACATTACAGGCTCGTGTAAACCATGTAGAAACGGCAATTTTCGATCGCCGCGAACAACGCGAGCAAAACAATATTCCAATCGACGTCGCGTACGGACGAACATCGTATGATATCCGAAACCAAGCGGAACACGCAGTCGGATATCTAAGTTTAAAAGAGGCCCGGAACATGATACCCGAGTTCGACGGAGCCTCTAATAAATTACAAGAATTCCTGAGCGCCGCGACATACGCGATGAAAAATATAAATCCGACAGAGGAAGGAACATTACTTGAAGCCGTGCTATGTACAAAATTAAAAGGCCGAGCTATAATAGATTTCCAAACACGGGAAATTAGAAACTTTGCACAGTTGAAAAAAGAGTTAGAAGTCAGTTACTTAAGCCGAAAGAGTACGACACATCTACAATTAGACTTTAACACACTAAAACAAAAGCCTGGAGAAAGCGCAAGAGCGTTCGGTCTAAGAGCCGATAATCTGGCAATGGAACTTTATGATTCAATGATCGAGGGAAAAATCCATACGGTCGAAAGCAAGCGTACGATATTACAAACCATACAACAGCAAGCGTTACAAAATTTTCAATTGGGATTACAGGACAAAATAAAACTAATCGTTTGAGCGCAGCATTTCGCTACTTTGCAGGAAGCAATAGCAGGTGCGAGCGCGGAAGAAAAAGTAATCGGACCGAGCGGAAATCCGCCGCGTTTTCGAAATAGTTTTTACTCCCCGCAAACGCGCAAAAATCAATCGGGAAAAATTGAATGTTATAAATGCGGCAAGTACGGACATCACGGACGCGAATGCCGTACTGGCCGTTTACACTAACCGATTCCCATTACCAAAACCCGATAGAACATCCCGCGTTAACACCGTGGAAAAATACTGCAATTATTGTAAGAAACCCGGTCACTTACGCGAGGATTGTTGGCTGCTCAATGGTAAGCCGAGAAGGGAACGAATTAATCCCGAAAGACAGGATAGAGCGCGAGGGAAAAATAATTATTATAGCGCGAACGCATTTAAAAAGAAAACGCGTAATAAGTCCCCGCCGAGTAGCGATGAGGAAGACAAAGGCGAGACAAAGCCGCGTCGACTGGCAATCGAATCCCAGATTTCTCATATGGCAGATAAGCCGCGAGAACATGCAGGACTAGATTTAGTCACTGTGCCAATGAAAGAAGCAAAGCGAGAAAAAGCGAGCTTACTGTTCGATACAGGAGCGCAAATGTCGATAATAAAAGTAAAGTATCTGAAAGAAGGAACACTCATAGAAGATGATAAAATAACTATTACAGGCGTAACAGGCCATGAAGCGCGTACGCTTGGAAAGATTAACGCCACGATTAACTTAAAAGACCGACAAATCGAGCATACAGTGTATGTGGTCAAGGATGATTTTCCGATCGACTACGATGGAATATTAGGAGTCGATTTTATTAAAAAACACCAAGCTTCTTACAGCTATAAAACAAATCAAATCACCATAGGTCAAAATATTCTGAGACCGTATCCTTACAGACGGCTGACTGAAACCACGTAGCGAAACTATTATACAGGTCGCTACGGATAAAAACAACATAGGCGTAATACAAGCAGAGGAAAGTTCACCCGGAGTCTTTATAGGCAACTGCCTAGTACAACCGGAAAATTTCTTATGCCCAGTAAGCATACTAAATACTACCGAAAGGACGGTAGAATTGCTGATGCCTCAAATGAAAATAGAAGAACTCAGCCAGGTTGGACCAACAGAAATAAATACGGTTCAAATAGAAAATAAGAAAGAGTCAATACCGCGTAGCGAGAGAGTAAAGAAATTACTACGCACGCAACGTCTAAACGAAGAAGAAAAGAAATCAATAGTAGAAATCTGCCGAGATTTTAGCGACGTACTGCACTTAGAAGGAGAACCGCTGACGTGCACCGATATCGTCGCGCATCAGATTACAACGAAGGCGGATAGCGCACCGGTCAACGTTCGACCGTACCGCTTGCCAGAAAAACACAAAGACGAAGTTAATCGGCAAGTAGGAGAAATGTTAAAGTACGGAATTATCCGGCCCAGCACGAGCCAATGGAACGCGCCGTTGCTGGTGGTGCCTAAGAAAACAGATGCATCCGGAAAGCGAAAACTAAGAATTGTAATAGACTTTTGCAAGTTAAATGATTTGACGATAGGAGACTCTTTCCCGATACCAAACATAACAGACATCCTAGATCAGCTAAGAAATGCAAAATACTTTACAACCTTAGATCTCGCCTCGGGATACCACCAAATTCCGATGGACGAGAGCGATAAAGATAAAACTGCATTCTCCACACCATACGGGCATTATGAGTACAACAGAATGCCTTTCGGGTTAAAATTGGCCGGTTTACTAGGATTAAAGTGTCTCGTGTATTTAGATGACATCATAGTATATGGAGCAAGTTTACAAGAGCACAATAAGAGGCTCATAGAAGTTTTGAAGAGACTGCGAAAGTATAATCTGAAATTACAGCCCGACAAGTGTGAATTCCTTCGTAAGGAGGTCACATATCTCGGACATGTGATAACTAAAAATGGAATCTCGCCGGACCCGACGAAACTAGAGGCCGTAAAGAGATTTGAAACACCCGCTAAAGTACAAGATATTCAGTCGTTTATAGGTTTAGCTGGATATTATCGAAGATTTATAAAAGATTTTTCAGCGATTGCTAAACCACTAACTAAACTAACGAAAAAAGACGTAAAATTTGTATGGACACAAGAGCAGCAAAACGCTTTCGATATATTGAAAGAAAAGCTCATTACAGCACCGGTATTAAAATACCCGGATTTTGAGCAAGAGTTTGTAGTGACGACCGATGCGTCAAATTACGCAATCGGAGCGATACTATCACAGGGGAAGATCGGTGAAGATCAACCCGTGGCGTATGCTAGCCGAGTATTAAACAAAGCGGAAATGAATTATAGCACGACAGAAAAAGAGTTACTAGCTATAGTATGGGCGGTAAAACACTTCCGACCATACCTATACGGGACAAAATTCACAATAGTAACGGATCACAAGTCTTTAGTGGTTATTCAATGTCAATGACCCGGGATCACGATTGATTCGATGGAGGCTAAAATTAGAAGAATATGACTACACAATCGTGCACAAGGCCGGTCAAGCGAACAGAAACGCTGACGCGCTAAGTCGGTACGTACCCGCCGACATCAATGGAATAGAGAAGGATAAGAGAGATAACACGGACGTCAAAAGACAGTACACCGAAGAAGAGAAACAACGAATACTTTACGAATATCATGATGCACCGATAGGTGGGCATCAAGGAATAGAGCGCACGATAAACAGAATCCGATTGACGCATAATTGGGAGGATTAACGAAAGATGTCGAGAATTATATATCAAAGTGCGAATTATGTCAAAAAAATAAATTATTGCGAAAAGTTAAAGCACCTTTAATAATTACTGACACAGCGGATAGACCATTTGAGAAATGTGCTTTAGACATAGTAGGCCCGTTAACAATGACCGAAAACGGAAATAAATATATCCTCACATTTCAGGATAACCTAACGAAATTTAGCAAAGCAATGCCGATACCTAATCAAGAAGCGAATACTATTGCAAAAGAGTTTGTAACTAAAATAATTTTTGAGTACAGCATCACAGAAAAAATTTTAACCGATCAAAGAACGAATTTTTTAAGCGAAATCTTTAAGAGCACGTGTAAGTTATTGAAAATTGAGAAAATTCAAACTACGGCGTACCATCCCGAAAGTAATGGAGCGCTAGAACGTTCTCATAGAACGTTAGCGGAATATTTGCGACATTACATTAATGCAGATCAGACAGATTGGGATGAGTGGACACCCTATGCGATGTTCGCGTATAACACGACTCCGCATACGGCTACAGGCTTCACCCCGTTCGAGCTTATTTACGGGCACCAAGCGACACTACCTACGGCACTGTCGCAACCGCCGAAGCCGACTTACACGTATGACGATTACGTGCAAGAGCTGAAAGAAAAATTACGTGCAACGCAACGAGTCGCAAAAGAACATTTGCGAACTAAAAAAGAAAAAGCAAAAGAAACCTACAATAGGAAAACCAAAGAAACCACTTTTAAGGTGGGAGAAAAAGTGCTATTGCACGACGACACCGTACGTCGAGGAAGATCAAAAAAGTTGGAAACAAAATGGATAGGGCCATACACAATAATCGAAAAGAATTCTGAGGTCAATTACACCTTCAAAATGGGACGAAAAAGCATAAAAGTGCACGTAAATAGAATAAAAGCCTTTATTGAACACTAAGTCAAAAACTGAAGCAGCAAAGATAATTAATTTTAACGTAAGGCATAGATAAAGAAATAGAGCATGAAAATAGGAATAAGTTAAAAAAAAAAAACTTCTTAGCTGTGAGGAATAGGACAGTATCTCGTTTATAGTATCTGAATTAATGCTTATGTAATTCAGAAATCAAATTTTTATTATAAATTAAAGCCGATGCAATTCAAAAATAAAAATTGATTTGTGAATTAAAGCCTGTATAATTCACAAATCAAATTTTAATTATAAAAGTGAAGTTTCAGGTTATGAGAAAAATTTGCACATATATAATTATATATAAATGTAACAGTTGGCAACAGTTGGCCCATATAATTATATATAAATGTAACAGTTGTTTCATTTATATATAATTATATATGGGAAAATTTTTCTCATAACCTGAAACTTCACTTTTATAATTAAAATTTGATTTGTGAATTATACAGGCTTTAATTCACAAATCAATTTTTATTTTTGAATTGCATCGGCTTTAATTTATAATTAAAATTTAATTTCTGAATTACATAAGCATTAATTCAGATACTATAAACGAGATACTATCCTATTCCTCACAGCTAAGAAGTTTCACTTCTGCCGCGCGTGGAGGCCACATGTATATTTTTTTTTTTGACTTTTCGCGACGGACTTTCATAACGCGAACGCGTAACGCGACGCTCCGAATCACTCCCGTAGAAGGTTCGACTTTTCGTGACGGACTTCCATAACGCGAACGCGTAACGCGACGCTCCGAATCACTCCCGTAGAAGGTTCGACTTTTCGTGACGGACTTCCATAACGCGAACGCGTAACGCGACGCTCCGAATCACTCCCGTAGAAGGTTCAACTTTTTGTGACGGACTTCCATAACGCGAACGCGTAACGCGACGCTCCGAATCGCTCCCGTAGAAGGTTCGACTTTTCGTGACGGACTTCCCTAACGCGAACGCGTAACGCGACGCTCCGAATCACTCCTGTAGAAGGTTCGACTTTTCGTGACGGACTTCCATAACGCGAACGCGTAACGCGACGCTCCGAATCACTCCCGTATAAGGTTCGACTTTTCGTGACGAACTTCCATAACGCGAACGCGTAACGCGACGCTCCGAATCACTCCCGTAGAAGGTTCGACTTTTTGTGACGGACTTCCATAACGCGAACGCGTAACGCGACGCTCCGGATCACTCCCGTATAAGGTTCGACTTTTCGTGACGGACTTCCATAACGCGAACGCGTAACGCGACGCTCCGAATCACTCCCGTATAAGGTTCGACTTTTCGTGACGGACTTCCATAACGCGAACGCGTAACGCGACGCTCCGAATCACTCCCGTAGAAGGTTCGACTTTTCGTGACGGACTTCCATAACGCGACTTCCGTAACGCGACTTCCGTGACGGACTTCCGTGACGGACTTCCGTGACGCTTCCGGTTCGAATCACCCCCCGTGCCCTAAGAAGTTTCACTTTAAAAAAATACGTGTGGCCTCCACGCGCGACAGAAGTGAAACTTCTTAGCTGTGAGGAATAAGATAGTATCTCGTTTATAGTATCTGAATTAAAGCCTGTGTAATTCAGAAATCAAATTTTAATTATAAATTAAAGCCGATGCAATTTGCAAGTTAAAATTGATTTGTGCAGAATTAAAGCGTATATAAGTCACAAGTCAAATTTTAATTATAAATTAAAGCCAATGCAATTCACAAATAAAAATTTATTTGTGAATTAAAGCCTATATAATTCACAAATCAAATTTTAATTATAAAAGTGAAGTTTCAGGTATGAGAAAAATTTGCCCATGCATATAAAGTTACATATAAATGTAACAGTTGGCAACTGTTGACCTGAAACTTCACTTTTATAATTAAAATTTTATTTGTGAATTATATAGGCTTTAATTCACAAATCAATTCTCATTTGTGAATTGCATCGGCTTTAATTTATAATTAAAATTTGACTTGTGACTTATATACGCTTTAATTCTGCACAAATCAATTTTTACTTGCAAATTGCATCGGCTTTAATTTATAATTAAAATTTTATTTCTGAATTACACAGGCTTTAATTCAGATACTATAAACGAGATACTATCTTATTCCTCACAGCTAAGAAGTTTCACTTCTGTCGCGCGTGGAGGCCACACGTATTTCTTTTTTTTTTTTACTTTTCGCGACGGACTTCCGGATAGAGGTGCGCCTACATCTATCGTAACGCTGCGATCGTGGTCGTAAGCAAAGAAACTCTTGTAAACAATATATCTATCTTAATATATCATATAAACACACTTTTCTTCGCGCGTCGAGAAGGCTGACAGATTAGGTTACTGTTGTAACGCTAGACAAGCGTTGTAATCGTCAGAGTTCAAGTTGAATAAACTCATCGATGAGGTTACGATAACTGTCACGACGAGCATTGCGATCGTCGTAAGTGGTCGTAAGGAGCTTACGATAATCATTTACGATAGGTGTAGGCGCACCTTAACGCGAACGCGTAACGCGACGCATCGAATCGCTCTCGTAGAAGGTATGACTTTTCGTGACGGACTTCCATAACGCAAACGCGTAACGCGACGCATCGAATCACTCTCGTAGAAGGTTTGACTTTTCGTGACGGACTTCCATAACGCAAACGCGTAACGCGACGATCCGAATCACTCCCGTAGAAGGTTCGACTTTTCGTGACGGACTTCCATAACGCGAACGCGTAACGCGACGCTCCGAATCACTCCCGTATAAGTTTTGACTTTTCGTGACGGACTTCCATAACGCGAACACGTAACGCGACGCTCCGAATCACTCCCGTAGAAGGTTCGACTTTTCGTGACGAACTTCCATAACGCGAACGCGTAATGCGACGCTCCGAATCACTCCCGTAGAAGGTTCGACTTTTCGTGACGGACTTCCATAACGCGAATGCGTAACGCGACGAATCGAATCACTCCCGTAGAAGGTTCGACTTTTTGTGACGCACTTCCATATCACGAACGCGTAACGCGACGAATCGAATCACTTCCGTAGAAGGTTCGACTTTTCGTGACGGACTTCCATAACGCGACTTCCGTAACGCTTCCGGTTCGAATCACTCCCCGTGCCCTAAGAAGTTTCACTTCAAAAAAAAATATACGTGTGGCCTCCACGCGCGGTAGAAGTGAAACTTCTTAGCTGTGAGGAATAGGATAGTATCTCGTTTATAGTATCTGAATTAATGCCTATGTAATTCAGAAATCAAATTTTAATTATAAATTAAAGCGGATGCAATTCACAAAATTTATTCGTGTATTGAAACCTGTATAACTCACAAATCAAATTTTAATTATAAAAAGTGAAGTTTCAGGTTATGAGAAAAATTTGCCCATATATAATTATATATGGGCCAACTGTTGCCAACTGTTACACTTATATACATATGTATAATTATATATAGACAAATTTTTCTCATAACCTGAAACTTCACTTTTATAATTAAAATTTGATTTGTGAGTTATACAGGTTTCAATACACAAATCAATTTTTATTTGTGAATTGCATCCGCTTTAATTTATAATTAAAATTTGATTTCTGAATTACATAGGCATTAATTCAGATACTATAAACGAAATACTATCCTATTTCTTACAGCTAAGAAGTTTCACTTCTGCCGCGCGTGGAGGCTACACGTATATTTTTTTTACCATATTAAATTTCTTCGACGTAACTGGCAATCGTTCCTGACGGTCATAATCGTCAGGACATTTTAACCAAGATTCTGGTCCTTTTATTTCAACGCTTAATTTAAGCATCTTAATTTTAAATAATTTAATTTTTATTGTGAAAAATATTACCCCAGCCTGGGTTCGAACCTGGAACTTCCCGCTTTCTGTGCAGGCGTCGTGCCAATTCGACCACTGAGGCATGTGGTAATATTTATCGCAATAACACGTATAAATAAACAATCATAAGATAGAACACCGATATTTTGGTCAACGGTGTATATTCACTGTATAATAATTGATTTGTGAAAAATTTATATGTGAATTAAAGCCTGTGTAATTCACAAATTAATTTCTATTTATTTGTGAATTGCATCGCCTGTAATTTATAATTAAAATTTAACTTGTGAATTAACGTAACGCTCCCGAGCCGAATCACGCCCATGGAAGTTTTTGACTTTTCGCGACGGACTTTTATAACGCGAACGCGTAACGCGACGCTCCGGATCACTCCCGTATAAGTTTCGACTTTTCGTGACGAACTTCCATAACGCGAACGCCTAACGCGACGTACCGAATCGCTCTCGTAGAAGGTTTGACTTTTCGTAACGAACTTCCATAATGCGAACGCGTAACGCGACGCTCTGAATCACTCCCGTAGAAGGTTCGACTCTTCGTGACGGACTTCCATATCGCGAACGCGTAACGCGACGCTCCAAATCACTCCCGTATAAGTTTCGACTTTTCGTGACGGACTTCCATAACGCGAACACGTAACGCGACGCTCCGAATCACTCCCGTATAAGTTTCGACTTTTCGTGACGGACTTCCATAACGCGAATGCGTAACGCGACGCACCGAATCGCTCTCGTAGAAGGTTTGACTTTTCGTGACGGACTTCCATAACGCGAACGCGTAACGCGACGCATCGAATCACTCTCGTAGAAGGTTTGACTTTTCGTGACGGACTTCCATAACGCGAACGCGTAACGCAACGCTCCGAATCACTCCCGTAGAAGGTTCGACTTTTCGTGACGGACTTCCATAACGCGAACGCGTAACGCGACGCTCCGAATCACTCCCGTATAAGTTTCGACTTTTCGTGACGGACTTCCATAACGCGAACGCGTAACGCGACGAATCGAATCACTCCCGTAGAAGGTTCGACTTTTTGTGACAAACTTCCATAACGCGAACACGTAACGCGACGCTCCGAATCACTCCCGTAGAAGGTTCGACTTTTCGTGACGAACTTCCATAACGCGAACGCGTAACCCGACGCTCCGAATAACTCCCGTAGAAGGTTCTACTTTTCGTGACGGACTTCCATAACGCAAACGCGTAACGCGACGCTCCGAATCACTCCCGTATAAGGTTCGGCTTTTCGTGACGGACTTCCATAACGCGAACGCGTAACGCGACGCTCCGAATCACTCCCGTATAAGGTTCGACTTATCGTGACGGACTTCCATAACGCGAACGCGTAACGCGACGCTCCGAATCACTCCCGTAGAAGGTTTGACTTTTCGTGACGGACTTTCATAACGCGACTTCCGTAACGCGACTTCCGTAACGCGACTTCCGTAACGCAACTTCCGTGACGGACTTCCGTAACGCGACTTCCGTGACAGACTTCCGTGACGCTTCCGGTTCGAATCACCCCCCGTGCCCTAAAAAGTTTCACTTCAATAAATAAGAAATAAGGTACTCACCAAATTAGGTTTACGACCCTCCGGCCGTTGGTTACGTCCAAGTCACCCGTAGGATCCTCAAAGGGTACACCTGAGGCTCCTCGTAACGGGGAAGGGGTGCTTGCCCGCCGGTCTCCTCATGCCGCGGAAGGGGTGATCTCGGTCGACTATACCACTTACAAACGCACCCCTACGCGAAGCACGTAACCAGTACGTGCGAATACATGAATCGCACGTCGCCAGTGTAAAATATAGATTGCAATGGTGAATTACCCACCAACTACAAGAATTTAAGCAGCAAACCGACGAATTATGTAAAAACATACTCGCGATCAACACTCAGCAAATGTAAAAAAATATTTTAAGTACGATAGAGAAAGAGAACAAAAAATTAACGCAATTATTAACGCGATTACAAACTATATAAAAAGCAACTGATAATAAACGAGGATTTATAAACGCGATTGGAACGATCAGCAAAACGTTGTTCGGTACTATGGATGCCGACGACAAACGCTTCATACATGAGCAGCTAGAATTAATAAATAATCAACAGCAGACGCTAAGACATACAGCGAAAAATCAATTAAAGGTAATAAATTCCACGATTGGCCATATGGAGGCTTTAGAAAAATCATTATACCAAAACGAAAATATGCTGACAAACATCACTAGAAGAATGCAACTGCAAGCTTCAAAAATCATACGGACGACACCGTTACCCATTTATCAAAACGCGAATTATTTACATTTCTGAAAAACCACACACGCTCTCTTAGCGATAGATAAAGAAAATCACAATTACATTACGTTAAACGACTGCAAACAAAACGGTAGAAAATTTATATTTAAACAAAATTACCCCGTATACTTTATAAAAGCGGACTCACCATGCAAGGTGCAAGTATATGTAAAAGCGCCAGAATATATAAATACCTGCGAGAAACTTCACATCCTATCGAATGTAACCTTATGGATAACGCTAACCGAACCAAAAACATGGTTATATTCAACACCAAAAAAAAAAAAAAAAAAATTAACAATACAATGTGTTGATCAGGCGGAAAGAAAAATAGAGATAGAAAGAACCGGAAAATTAACTATCAATGAAAATTGTAAACTAACGACATCCGATATCATAATAAAAACAAAGCGACAGACAACCGAAAGAACTATACAAATGCACTTAACAGATTTTAATTTAACAATAACCAGCGAAAATAAACTATTTGACAACAGCGATCAAGCAAATAAAGAAATCAGATTAGAGCCGGTAATAAGAAACCCGAACAAACTAATGGAATTAAGTGTAGATGGAAAAGAAATAAATAAAGAATTAGACAAAACCTAAGATAACATATTCCAAAATAAATATTTGGTTTATCCGGTAGGATCTAGTATTACCGTTATAATATTAATAAGCGCGATAGAAATAATTGTATACATAATAAAACGAAAGAAGCGAGCGAGCGCCGAACCGCGCACACTAGGCGATCCGGCGATGTTGTATTAGCTCATAAGATGAATGTAAAAGAAAATAATAAAAAAGATACCATCCCTACAGGATTAAGGTAAGGTAAGAAATCTGTAATAGAATACGAGAAACTCCGAACCGTAGTTTCTCTCTTCCCAAAGGGAGAGGGATGTTGCGACCCGATATTTAGTAACAAGTATTTAATTATTATATTAAGTAATCGCGAGCGAAAAATGTGAAACCGCGAGTCAGCATAACAGCTGACTGCGCGGCCAGTACCGAGAACCGACGCGACCTAGAGAGGATACGAGGAACGCTGAGTAAGGAGGACCCTGAACCAATTTGGCCTGACGACCGAAAGGAGATAAATAAGGAGGAGAGAAGACATCGACAGGGGCAGTTCAGAGTCAGAGTCAGTGACAGATTGT
The DNA here is from genome assembly GCA_035220615.1 of Leptothorax acervorum. Classification (NCBI taxonomy): domain Eukaryota; kingdom Metazoa; phylum Arthropoda; class Insecta; order Hymenoptera; family Formicidae; genus Leptothorax; species Leptothorax acervorum. The sequence continues at coordinate 174,687 of JASTWQ010000202.1, forward strand.
TACGCGTATTAAATATAAGACCTTTGTAAGATTTAAAGATCAGTGAATTTATTAAAGAATATCTAAAGTCATATTAGAGTCTGTGAATTCCTTCCCGACTCCTCCACGGAACGACGATCCCCATACTTGTGCACGGAGCGGCACAACACAGTGTTATCAAACAACTTAATATTAAACTTGCCTCTTGTAACGATGGTCTCAGTAAACTGCAAGCTTTCATTGAGGCAGCTGATTTAATTTATTAGCCTTCAACTCGCAAATGTTAACGAATCTTAAATTGTGCTTGTGGAATGCCACAAGTCTTAAGAATAAAGTGCTGGAGCTGGGTCAATTTTTGGCTGACAATAAAATTGATATTGCTTTAGTCAGTGAAACATGGCTGCACCCTAATTTTAATTTTTCTTTCGCTGGCTATGATATTGTTCGCCAGGATTCCGACAAGGTTATTGCCGGGGGACTGGCGATTATCATTAGCAGGTCAATCAAATATGTCGTCTTACCTCCCTGCATATTGCAGGGCTGTGAGTTACTCTTGGTCGAGGTCCGTGCGTGTCTGAGATTTACGGTGGGTGTTGCGTATGCCTCTTCTAAATCTGATTTTTCCTTTGATTCTTTAAATGACTTTTTTGATGCTCATTCAAGAGTGATTATTGGCGGAGATTTCAATGCTAAGCATAGACTTTGGAATAATTTTTCAAATAACACGAGGGGGGTGTATTTATACAACTATTTAAATAAATCTAATATTTCTATTATTCATAGTTCTACCTTTTCTCACAAAATTCCGCGTAGAAACCTTTCTAATATTGATATCTTTCTGGCTAAGAATATTTCTTTTGATAATAATTGCTATACGATGGAGGACTTATCCTCTAATCATTTTCCTATAATTTTAGATCTGGAAAATACTTCTGTAATTAAAAAAGACAAAACATATTATAAAACTGATTGGGAAAGCTTTAGAGAGGCAACTAATAAATGGAAAATTAACTTTGATCTCAGGAGTGACGATGATATAGACTCATGTATTGAGGAACTTCAGAAGTTTTTACACAGATCCCTTAAATCAGCCTCAACTATTAATAAATTTGGATATTATTCTCATTCCTTAGATCCATTATATTTCGAGCGACATGATTTCTTGGTTAAACTCCGCAATCATTTCTGCAGGAAATATCAGAGAACAGGTTTTTCACGCTATAAAATCTTTCGCAACATTTTGAATTTACATGTCAAAAATCTTCTACAGGAGGCCAGGGATGCTTATTGGTCCAACAAACTTAAAGATGTTAACATCAAAGATAAGTCTCTTTGGAATACATTAAAATCCCGTAAGCGAATAAGCGTTCCTGCACCTCCGTTTATTTTGGAGGATCAAAGTATTATCTACGACCCGGCTGATAAGTCAGCGGCGCTCGTAAAGAGCTTTCATTCAAATTTTTCGTCATCTTTAAGTCTTGCCTCCCTGCATGATACGAAGGTAGAAGATTTTATTGTGTCTCTGGATGAGTCAAATCCTCCTGTGAATTTGAGCTTTTTAACTCCGAATTTGGTTGCCTTTGTAATTAATAAATTGCCGAATAATAAAGCTCCTGGCCAGGATAAGATCACTAATATCATGCTTAAGAAATCTGCCTTTAAGATTATTCTGCAACTTTATTATATTTTTAAAGTTTCAATTAGATTATTTTATTTTCCCAAAGTCTGGAAAACAGCATTAATATTGGCTTTTCCCAAACCAGGCAAATCTCAATCTTCGCCTTCAAACTATAGACCAATTAGCCTGCTGAGCTCTTTTAGCAATGTTTTTGAGAAAATTATTTTGCTCCAAATCAATTCATTTTTGAATAGTAACAATATTATTATTAATGAACAATTTGGATTTAGGAGGGGCCATTCTACTGTTTTGCAATTGCTCAGAGTCTCGGAACACTTCTCTATGGAGTTAAATAAGAATCAAAGTTCAGCCATGGTTTTATTGGACTTGCAAAAAGCTTTTGACTCGGTATGGCATGCCGGTTTACTCTATAAATTAAACTCTATTGGTTTGCCCACTTTTATTGTTAAATTGCTTAGGAGTTACCTTGCGGGACGCTCGTTCATGGTCTTCTTTCAGGGAGAACTTTCACCTCTTTTTGATATTTTAACGGGTGTCCCCCAGGGGTCTATTTTGGGCCCGATCTTGTTCAATGTCCACATCAATGATTTGCCTAAACATCCTAATATAAGTCTCGCGGTTTATGCCGATGATACAGCTGTCTACACGTCCTCGTGGAGCGCAGCTCTACTCACGTCAAGACTGCAGTGTTACATTGATGACATTGTTCGCTTTTTTTCAGAGTGGAAAATGTCTATCAACCCGCAAAAGACCGAAGTCATTGTATTTACCCGCAAATTAAATTTTAGACCTCCATTGATTCGGGTTTTGAATCATCAGATTCCATGGTCTAAATGTGTCAGATACCTACTGGGCGTATCAATTGATTCTGGTCTCAGATGGGGCCAGGCTATCCATGATCGCGCCTGCAAGGCTCTCGGCAAACTGAAAGTGTTACACCCGCTTATAAATAGATATAGTAGGCTTCATATTAACCTTAAACTTCTTTTATACCAAATCTGTGTTAGATCTGCAATGCTTTATGCCGCTCCTGTGTGGGCGGCTGCTGCACGATCTCACCTAAAACGCTTACAGATTACACAAAATAAATTCTTGCGTCTTATTCTCGGCATGCTATACGATACTCCTATACCTGAACTACATTCCAATGCAAAAATTGAATACATTGACGAAGTAATTGATAGACAGCTTGCCAACGCTTATAAGTACGATCACTCAAATCCATTAATAAGCTGTATTGGCGATTATAACATCAATGATATTCCTATGAAAATTAAATGCCGCTTGCCTGAGCATTTTATTCCCAGTAATTCCAAATAAATTGATGGGTGGATAGTGTATTGTTCTCGCACTGACTACTTTTCATGGTGAATATGGACCTAGTATTAATATAATATAGTATTTGATTTATCATTATTTATATTTATATAATTTAATTTATTATTTTATTTTATCTCCTAACCATGACTATTGCTCATTGTAATTTTTGACGCTTTACACGTCTTTTAATTCTTGACTACATTCCTATATACACTGCTCACTTATTTATTTATTATTTTTATTTACTTTCCATAATCCACTCTTCCTTTTCCTTTCTTTCTTCTGCTTTGTGCTGCCATATGCTTAATGGGTTTTTTGCAACTTTGCCCATACGCTTCATTTTGGAACTAAGCGTCTTTCCAATTTCAGAAACTTTCACTTTTCTCGGTATTACTTGATTATGTTATATGCAGGTTTGGTTGGTCCTGGGAACTGCATTCTGTAATTTCATCGGAAAAAAAAGTTCTTCAGAATCTTCAGCGTTTGCAGGATCGCCAGTCAGAGCACGGGGATGAAAGTAGTAGGAAAAGGGGAGAAACATCGTGGCGGCAGGTCCAAGCAGGATGGGGGGTAATGCGCGCGCATATCGTGAGCCGAAGCAAGACGAAGACTGTCGATCGGGCACGAAGACACGAAGTCGAAAAGGAAAAGTGAAACTGAAGTGTCGTTGTTCTAATGTTCTGTGTGAATTTGTAAAAAATGCGGATCCCGAGTGACGACGTTCCTCAAATTCGGAGATAATCTCACGTTCGCTGTTGTTGCACGTGTTCTGAGATTCGTCCTCATACGAGAGACACCCCGTCGAAGGACAGATTTCGTGAGATCGCTGCTGCACATATTTGGAGATTTGCCCTCGTAGAGATATACCCTGTCGAAGGACAGATTTCGTGAGACCGCTGCTGCACGTGTTCGGAGATTCGCCCTCAAATCACCCTATATTTGTAAGTACAAATATACAGGGTGAGTCATTTTAATCTATAAACGCTAATATCTCGAAAAGGAGAAGTTTTTTCAAAAAATGATTCAGACAAAAGTTTTATGGCTTCGAAGGGGAAAGATGATGACATTATCAATTAAATTGTAGATGGCGCTACTTTAGAGATTTTATCATGGCGGCCATTTTTTTAAATGGGACTGGATTTTTTTTTTAAATAAAAGTTGTAGCTGGCAATGAGACGAAAACAACGGTTTTTTGTTTTTTGAAATTGGATTATATTTCACTGAGTTACGGTGTTCCAAAGTTTATAAATTAAGTAAAAGCTTCCACAGTGTATTTTGTGACTTCAAACTACTCTGCACCTCCGTGTGTGAGTGTGTGAGCGTGAATGTGAGTGAGTGTGAGTGTGAGAGAGAGAGAGAGAGAGAATCAGAATCAGAATCGTTATTTATTGGACGCTCTGGGACTGCGTCCCCTAAAGCGTCGGCACAAAATTACACAGAAGAAGCCGTATACACTATGAAAGATTTAACAAAAACAAAATAAACATTTTACAAAAATAGAATATAAAATAAAATAAAATAAAATAAAATAAAATAAAATAAAGTGAATAAACATAATAGCTTAGGCAAGTTAATTTGTACACGTTAATTGAGAGAACAAAAATTTAAACAGTTTGGCCTTGAAAACGCCAATAGAAGTCGCATTACGGATGTCCGCGGGAAGACTATTCCAGAACTCCGCAGCGGAGCAACAAAAGGATCGTTTATAAAACTCGGTGCGGCACAAAGGAAGGCTTAGAGCGTCATTCGGAGCTCTAGTATCACGCAGTGTGTTTACATGCCTAAAAACAAAGTTACTGTAGATCGCTTGGGGATTTCTTTTCGATAACACCGAGTAAGTTAAGCTCCCTACGAAGTACAAACGCCTAAGATCAATCTTGAGCCAACCCAGTCTACAAAAATATGGAGTTATGTGCTCGTCCCACCTCGCCTGGAAGATGAAGCGAACACACCTATTTAAGGCTCTTTGCAGGCGCAGATTCTGCTCACCAGTGATGTTCGTTTGGATTGTGCAACAGTAGTCGAACTGAGGAAGCATCAAGGCAGAGACGAGTCTCGCACGAAGAGAGACCGGCAAAAGTTGCTTGCAGAGTTTGAGCTGATAGAGAGTAGAGTTAACCCTGGAGACCGTTTTGGATACCTGTTTATCCTAGGAGAGAGCACCAGTAAGCGTGACTCCCAAATAATCCACCGAGTCGGCAAAAGGAATCACCGATTCGCCCACACGAATAGGGGACACATCGTTCAGCTCCAAGCTACCCACAAAGCGCAGTGTTCCCAAGATCATAGCCTTGGTCTTCCTAGGGTTAATCGTGAGTCCGTTTTCAACAGCCCATTGCACTATCCTGGCAATATCTTCGTTAATCCTCCCGATAGCGTCAGAAAGAAATCTGAGTTCCACATGCAGGTAAATCAGCAAATCATCAGCATAGAAGTTATACTTGCAGTGCCGCAACACAGAGCCGAAGTTCGTCAGGTAAAGCAGGAAAAGGAGAGGTCCAAGAACGGAACCCTGAGGTACCCCCCTGCGGACGGGCCTCTCAGCCGACAGCCTCCCAGAGGACGGATCACGCACCGCCTGTCTTCTGTTAGTCAGATAGGAGCACAGCCAACGCAGAGTAGAGCAAGCAAAACCCAGCTCCCTTAGCTTGACGATCAGGGTTTCATGGCAGACGTTGTCAAAGGCCTTTGTAAAGTCGAAAAAAGTAGCGACCGTGATCATTCTCTTATCCGCAGCTTGCCTGACGTCGTCCAAGACCCTAATAAGCGCCGTTTGTGTGGAAAAATTCTTCCTGTAAGCGGACTGAAAGGGATCAAGGGTGTTGTGCTCTTCAAGGTATCCCTTGATTTGATCCGCCGCAATGCGCTCAAGAGCCTTAGAGATCGCACACAGAATTGAGATCGGTCTGTAATCATGAAGTTCAGTAGGTCGTCTCACCTTGGGAATGGGACAGATGATCGCAGCCTTCCAGACATCGGGATAAACTCCGTGAGTAAGACAGAAATTAAAGATGTGAGTTACAGCTGGAAGAATGCCAGGGAGTGCCCTCGCAATAAGACTCTGCGGAAGTCCGTCAGCTCCAACGGCATCCGACCTGCACTTACGAAAAGCCCGGACGACGTCCAAAGGTTCAATATTGCTCCAGTAAAATTTGGAGTCGTCATACTCCGCCTCACCCAAGTAGAAGACAGAGTTGTAATCTAAGTCGGAAATCATCCCGTTACACGTGAAGTGAGCGTTTAGTTCTTCAGTGGTGAAAACAAGTTTCTCCGCCGCCGTTTTTGGCTTCAGAAGACCGAATTGTCTCAGTTTCTTCCAAATTACTTTAGGCTCGTCAGATCCTTGAAACTCCCTGTGGAAAAATTCGGCCTTGGCCCTCCGCACCTCGTTCTGCACTAAGTTTCTCAGGCGTTTGAAAGAATTATAGTTGGCATCCGTTCTGTTCCTCATCCATACTCTTCTGGCTCTATCCCTCTCCTTCATCCGAGACTTAATGCCCGTCGAGAGCCAAGGTGCAGGTAGGTGCCTTGGTTGCATGACACGGAAAGGAGCGTGCCGATCAAAACAGGCCAAGAGCGAATTGTTGAGAAACTCCACTTTTGCGTCAACGTTTGCAGCCAAGTACAAATCATCCCAGTTTAGAGACGCCAGTTCTTCGAGAAAAACCTCCGGATCAAAAGCGCGAAAATCACGAGCGCGGATGGTGCGCTTGGGAATCCGTTCAATTCTGATGTTGTATGATATTGCTATGAGATCATGGGCAGATAGGAAGCAGACATCCCGCTGTTCAAAGTCAATCAGTTTGTCCGCGTCATCTATGATGCATAGATCGAGCAGTGTGGAGGAAGTACGTGTATGGTGCGTGGAGGTGTAAGGCACAAGAAAGAGATTAGATGCGCTAACGAAAGACCGAATCTGTTCAGCATCAAAGGTCTGGGAACGAAGGTCGGCATTAAAATCCCCGAAAATTATAGAGTGCCTAAAATTAACAGACAGGTCAGAGAAAACATTGAAGAAATCGGCCAGAAATCCACAGTGAGGCGGCCTGTACACAACAGCCAGCAGAATCTTAGAACAGTTTTCAGCAGAAATCTCAAGGATAAGATATTCTGGTCTTCCACAGTAAGCGCCTTCGGACTGACACAAGGTCGTAGCTTGAAGATCATTAGACACATAAACCGCAATCCCCCCTCCATTCCTGCCAACACGGTCGCACCTCAAGAGGTGATATCCGTAAAGAGAGACCATATGGTCAAGAACCCGAGGTTTAAGCCAGGATTCGGATAAACAGATGATGTGGTATCCTGAGTTGACGAAGAAGGATCGGAATTCATCCACATGCGCAAGGAGAGACTGGCAGTTTACATGACACAGGCGTAATCGATCCGGAGTTTCACGATCCATAATTGATGCTGCTTAACCTGTCAACAATTCTTCTACGCAGTATAGGGCAATTTTTGTTATCCAGAGCCGAATGCTCGCGTCCAGCTTGAGGCAGCCATCTCTTGCAGTTTCCGCATGTAGGAGTAGCGCTCCTATTTGTACAGTCCTTAGTTTCGTGGCAACCGGCGCAAAGTCCACAGACCGATTCGAAGCGACAGTGCTTAGCGAAATGACCAAAAGCGAGGCATTTAAAGCACTGCAAAACCCTTACGTAGTCGGAGATTCCACAGGCGAAGTATCCAATGTAGATATGTTTATTTCTTAGTAAGAACGCGCGTATCTCAGGAGTGACTTCAATAACACAGTTAGTGGTGCGCCGATCGTTTCTTTGGGGGAACAAGTAGACGACTTTGACAGAATTAGCATCGAAATTATTGAGATTCAGAGTGATCAAATCCGATTTTATTTCAACTGCGGACATGCTGCAGGGTACGCCTTGTATTAGTAGCCTGGGATTTATTTTACCCTCCTGTTCCAGCCTGAGCCCCGCTTTTTCAAGTTCAGGGGAATTCCTGATTTTAGGCAGATCGACGGACAAGGCCTCAATACGCACTCCATTGTTCTTGACGGACGAAATCCTGTTGACTCTGAGACCAAAATCAGATGGTTTAATGACTTTTTGAAGTGCATCTTTTGTCTCCTTAGACGTTTTGTACTTCGCAGAAAATTCTTCCCTAGGGGTGACAATTAAGTTGGTGGTTTTAGGCACCTCAATCGAGGAGTCGCGAGCTACCCGGACTTTCGACTGCCCAGACTGCCCAGAGGCAGCTACCGCCGCATAGGAGGACGCAGAAGAGGCGCCGGTCCCCCCACTCTCGCACGCAACGGGACTCATTCCCGACATACTTGACGCTAGTTTGACGCAGGCGTCAGACACAGCACAACCGACAATGCCTCTAAGCGTCTCCGCAATATCCTTCTGCCGAGAATCATTATCTATCACGCTGAGATAGGCAGCAGACAATTCGACAAATGCCTCTTTGCAAGCGCGAAAGGCCGACTCAATTTGCATTCTTTTCTCGAGAGTCTCTTTACTAGAAAGAAGAAGCTTAGAGACACCGTCACTGTGCTTGTCAATAGATTGCCTGAGGGCATTAACCTTAGACGCGTTCATTACAGAGCTTGATAATACATCTAACGCTGTTGGTAAATTCGAAGCCGATGTTTTACGTCTCACAGCGTCCTTCGACTTGTTTATGATGTTGCCTGTCACGCCGCCCCCCGAGAAGGCAGGGGCCAGGGGAGACGAGTCCGACATCCCGTCTCAAAAACAGCCAATCACATGTAGAGGCGCATGCGCTCGTCACTCAGATCACGGAGAGGAACGTAGATCCAGAAGAAAAATTTGCAATATTCCACACAGATAAACAAGAATATACTTCCTCGAATTATGAATCCCGCTCGGCAAATTGGAGAAAAGGCAAGCAATGAGACCTTGCAATTCGCACACTGGAAAAAGGAAGGCCCCGAGGGGCAATAAGCGGCAGATAAAATTCTCCAAAGGCAGAGCAGAAATTGACACGTCTAACTATACTCACTTCGGAACAGAGAGGATGCTGACCATACGCGAGAAGATTATAACATAGTACCGCACGCAAAATTATATTATGAATACCGCACGCGAAAAGATTATAACGGAGGACCGCACGCCAAAAGAGGATACGAATAACATACGCGACTGTACCATACCCGCGGCACGCGCGAGACCTTCACGGCGGCATACGACAACACGCGTGACGCGGGAGAGTAACACACCCCGAGCGCGTGATCCCGACGCCCCTAAGTACCGGGATCGATAATAATTAATCAGGGTACACTCAAAACCCACGCAATAACTTAGACGGACGGATGACTGTCGAGTCGATTAGCGAACTTCTCCGAAATACGCAAAAGGTTCGTGAGGCGCGACACACTCTACCGTACGACGACACACCGATCTCACGCAGACACGTTCTAGAAGGGTCGAGTCGGGGGAAGAACAGGCCCCACGTTAACTTCTACACGAGGAGGTAGCGGGCGGGATCCGTCTGACCCGTATGAACGATACAATCCCGAAGGATTCACTCGAACGATACAATCCCGAAGGATTCACTCAAAACGATACAATCCCGAAGGATTCACTCAAAACGATACAATCCCGAAGGATTCCGTAAATTACACGCAGGCCGAGAGGCGGTCCTGCGTGCATCTCTCAAAACGCGAAACGGTACTCGACTTTCCGCCCCGCTATTCCTCGTTACCTGAGCCTCGGGACTGCTGGCCGTTACACGTCGATGGTCCTCGTCCTTCCTCCTCGCTACGGAGATCGGGCTCGTAGGGCCGCCGCCCTCGCTCGCAATCCGCCCAAGGGTTCCTCGCCCCACGTCCTCGCTCGCTCGCAATCGACTCAACAGTGCCGGATCCCTTTGCCTGCTCGATCTTCAGTCCCTACACGGGTGCGTCACCGCGCCGGCGGATGGCGCCACCCGGCCCAATTGGGCCGTACGGCCGTCTCCTCCTGTAATCCGAACTACGGAAACATAGCGCGAGAGTGTCTAAAGTGCGGGTGGCGTACGCGCCACGGGCGCCAGTGACGGGCTCACGGGGCCACGTCACAACTCCCCCCTCCCCGGGAAGGACCGAAAAGGTCTTGACCATCCGGTCACCAATCCCGACATAGGCTCCGGGCGTCGCTTTCCCTCGACCCACCACTTCCATCACTCTCATACTCACAACATCAAATTCTTATACCACATTACACAGACTTGGGAGGGACGTAGGGTTTCAAATCTTGCACATGGCTTTTTCCTACGGACTTCCCTTCCAAGTTCGTGAGTTCATATACTACTGGAGATAATACTTTGGAAACGCGAAAGGGACCATGAAACTTCGGTACCAGTTTAGCCGCAATGTTATGAACCGCCGACGACAAAACATGTTGCCGCCGCCACACCAAATCATCTACTTTGTATTGCCGATGCCGTCGGCGTAAATTATAATGATGCGATTGTCGCGCGTGAGCTCGCTCGAGATTTTCGACCACCCAATCGTACACTGGTTGTAGCTTCTTCATCCGACTAGACCATCCTTCAACGTCCGGGGGATCCTCTTCAGACTCAGGTAGCTGGCGTCTCAAATACCGGGCTGGGGCCAATTCACGCCCCAAATTCAAGAAGGCGGGCGATACTCCGAGAGAAGAGTGGTATGCCGTGTTATACGCGAAGCGGAAATCTCTGAGATGTACATCCCAATCGCGGTGATCTTTCTTTAGGAATGCGGTGATCATGGTCTTCAAAACGCGATTGACTCGCTCCACCGGGTTCGCCTGGGGATGATACGGCGGCACGGTGGCGAGCTGGATGCCATTCTCCTCTGCAAAGCTTTTTAGAGTCCGGTTAACAAACTCGGTGCCATTGTCTGTAAGCAGACATTTCGGAGTTCCCCAGCGGGTAATAACAAGCTCCTCCAAGGCTTCCACAATATTTTTAGCATTAGCGGCTCGCAAAGCTCGACATTCAATCCATTTGGTAAAGAGGTCCTGGATCACCAGAATGTACGAATATCCCGCCCGACTACGCGGAAGTGGTCCCATGATATCGGCTGCCACCACGGTCCATGGTTGTTGAACCTGGCGCTGCCCCATTAAACCAGCGGGAGCCTGTTGCTCCACCTTGGTACGTTGGCATATCTCACATCCCCTCACATACGTTGCCACATCGCGGAACATGTTAGGCCAGAAATAGGCGGTGGCTACTCGCTGATAGGTCTTCTCCACGCCGAGGTGTCCGGCTTGGGGATCGTCGTGTGACTCTTTGAGGGCTTCCCCTCTCAACTCCTGCGGTAGCACCATCTTCCACTGATTCAGATCTTCCATTAAATCAGACACGATGGGCCGTGGCCGGCGGAAGTATAGCTGACCCTCCACCAGTCTCCAACTACGGAAGCGTCCCGGATCCTCCTTGACCTCGCGACAACGCTTGAGATACCAACCATCCTGTGTATCCGGGAGATCTTGCACAGCGGTAGCTCGCATCGAGTCTAGTTCGACACTGCCCTCATGGAGGCGGGATAGAGCGTCAGGTACGTGGTGAAGGGCGCCCTTACGATGCACAATCTCGTAGTCGTACTCTAGAAGTTCTAAGGCCCATCTCGCCAATCTACCCGTGGGATTCTTCAGGTTGTGCAGCCACCGGAGGCTGCTGTGGTCGGTAATAACAGTAAACCTGTAACCTTCGAGATACGGGCGGAACTTTTTTATAGCCCAAACTACAGCTAGGCACTCCTGCTCGGTAACAGAGTACCTCCGCTCGGGATCGGTTAACGCGCGGCTCGCGTAGGCTATGACGTGCTCGACGCCGTCGACCGTCTGTGTCAGCACCGCCCCCTAACCCCACTGAACTAGCGTCCGTTTGTAAGACGAACGGAATCTCAAAGTTTGGACAGGCTAACAGCGGTGTCGTCGATAAGTGTGTTCGCAGTTGCTCGAACGCCTCCTCCTGTTCGGGAGTCCATTGCCAGCGCTGGTTCTTCTTTAATAGTCGGGTTAACGGCTCACTCAAGGTGGCAAACTGTGGGATAAATCGTCTATACCAGGAAGACATCCCCAAAAAGCGGCGAAGTTGTTTGACGTTGTTGGGCCGGGGATACTCCACAATGGGTTGCGTTTTATCAGGATCCACCGCTAAAGAGAGAGAGAGAGAGACAGAGAGAGAGAGAGAGAGAGAGAGAGAGAGATTGATTGATTGATTGATTAAGTTTATTATGCCCGAGCATAAGCTAAAGGGCAAAGATACAATAAAAACAGATAAAAACAATGAAATACAATAGAAGTAAGAAATAGTACTAAAAATAAGTAACAGGAAATATCCAGATACGCAAAGCAAGAACTAATAAGTAGCGAAATATAAAGCTAAGAATGTAAAGCTTAAGAACTAAATTAAAATTACGCAACGCGTAATTTGGTTTAATTTAGTAATAAGTAGCAGGAAATATCCTAGTACGCAAAGCAAAAACAAATAAGTAGCGAAATATACAGCTAAGAATGTAAAGCTAAGAATTTCGTTAAAAAGTGAAATTATCTGAAATACTGCTGAAGAATTATAAATCAACGGAATTCAGTTATTGTGCTCTCTCGAACAAAAGAACTAGTATAACCACTTAAGACTAAAACAATTGTTAAGTTAAACATAAAGTAAAAAAGCATATAAATCATTACATATTTCATAGTGGTGAAAAAGAGAGGCCACATGTGCATATGTAGAACTTACAATTAAACCAAAGGCGATTGTCACATTGAACGTAAAGTGAAAAAACATGTAAATCATATACATATAGTGGTGAATAAGAGAGGCATGCATGTGCCGTCACAAATGTCAGAGTCAGCAAGATCGTCGGAAATATATAAGTGAAGCCAGGTCGCGGAAACAGAAGGAACACAGCCAGCATCAGCCGAGGGTCATTGAAGCCCAGCTAAATCAGCCTCGGAAGCAATCAATATGGGAGGCTGACCATGCACCTTCCGGACAAAAATCGTTCCGTTCGTGCACCATACATGCTTGAAAGATAACTGCCTGGCCTTAACTCGAGTCTGGCGCAACAATTTGTAAATTTCCGTAGGAAGCAGTTCTCTCTCAAGAGAGAGAGAGAGAGAGAGAGAGAGAGAGAGAGAGAGATTTGATTGATTGATTGATTTTGTTTATTATGCCCAAACATCAGCTAAAGGGCAAAGACTCATAATAGCAAGACATAGAATACTAGAAAAGCTCTCAGAAGAGAAGCAGATTAACAAATAAATTGTGACATGATGCATTACTTAAAAACTAATCTTAAAACTAAAAGAAAAATTATTATTAAGAAAAAAGCAGGAACGGAAAAGAAAACTTAATGTAAAGCAAAGAACAAATTAATATTACGCAACGCAACTTAAACTAAGATAATTATGTGTATAACGCAAGGAACTAGACACACGACTAGACAATGGTAACATTGCACCAATATAATACACATAAGAATGCCAAGAGCATCAGCCAGTTTTAGATGCAAGCAAAAATGAGTGAAGAAGGTTTTTAAAAGATGCGATAGAAGATGCAGATGTTATACAAGTAGGAAGAGTATGCCAAAAACAAATTGAGGAAAGATGAAAGGAGTGCATATACGTGGCAGTTCTACAAGTCGGAATATGAAAAGTTTGTGATGAGGCACCAAGACGGCTAGAACTCCTAAGCGATGGGTCAGGAAAAGTGAAAAGTTCACTCAGGTAAGAAGGAGATTGTAAGAAAAGGATACGATACATCTGACACCCAAGAAAATAAAGCCTTCTGTTTTCAACAGTGAGCCAGCCCAAGCGACGTCTGTACGGAGTAACATGCTCATCTCGTCGCAAGTTGTAAATGAACCTAATACAACAATTCACGAGTCTCTGTAGTTTGGTGTTGAGTTCATCACTTAGGCCATGATAAACGAGACAGCAATAATCCAAATGAGGTAGAATTAATGTCATCACAAGAGAGAGAGAGAGAGAGAGAGAGAGAGAGAGAGAGAGATATTGATATATATATATATATATATATATATATATATATATATATATATATTGGTTTTGCCCTTTAGCCTTGCTTGGGCATATTAAATATATATCAATATCAATATATATATATATATATATATATTGATATTGATATATATTTAATATGCCCAAGCAAGGCTAAAGGGCAAAACCAAATAACAAAGCAGTAACATACATGCAAAATTGCAGCACTTAAAACTACTTATAATTAACGCAACTTAAACCTAATCAAATTAACTTAGAATTAATCGAATCGCAACTAAGACTAGCGCACTTAAACTAGAAAGCACCACGCAGGCAAGAATAGACAAAACTAAAAGCAGAAAAAGAAATGACCCAATCACTCAGCTTCAGACGAATGCAAGAAAGTACTAAGAAGACTCTTAAAGGCAGGAAGGAAAGATGCTGATTTTATAACATCAGGAAGAGAATGCCAAAAGTATATTGACGAAAGCAGAAAAGAATTCCTGTATGCAGTGGTTCTATGAGCCGGAATGAAAAAACTTTGAGTGGCCAATGAAGCCAGACGGTTAGATCTCCTCAGTGACAGATCTGGAGCAGTGAATAGTTCCCGCAGATACATAGGCGAACTCATATAAAGAATACGATAAATCTGACATCCAAGAAAGTAGAGCCGTCTATTCTCAACGGTGAGCCACCCAAGTTGACGCCTGTACGGAGTAATATGTTCATCATATTTTAGATTGAATATAAAGCGAATGCAGCTATTGACAAGACGTTGCAACTTGGTATTCAACTCACTACTCAGACCATGATACACAAGACAGCAGTAGTCAATGTGAGGCATGATGAGAGTGACCACAAGTTTTATTCTAAGGCTGGTGGAAAGAGAATTTTTATTGAACTTTAAATTGTGCAACGCAAAGTTAACTTTTTGTGAGACAAGCGAGATATGTTTAGTCCAAGAAAGATTGGACGTAAACATCACACCTAAGTTTCTCACCTCACTCACAAATGGAAGAGGAGTGCCATTCACGATAATAGGAGATAAACAGCCATAATCAATAGCATAGACATAAGCTTGGCTGCCAAAAATGATGACCTTGGACTTAGCTGGGTTGAGCATAAGTCCGTTCCTGTTAGCATAATCAAAAATAGCATTGGCAACTCTCGACATTAACTCCAACGCCAGGGAGAGATCAGCAGGTGAGCACTGACGGTAAATTTGAATATCATCAGCAAAAACCATATGGAACACATTAGAGAGTATATTACATATATCGTTAATAAACAATGAAAACAATAATGGGCCAAACACAGAGCCCTGAGGAACGCCAGAAGAAGTGAAGATCCAATCTGAAAGATTGCCTGTATCATCAATAACAGATTGAGAACGCCCAGTTAGATAGGAGAAGATCCAATTAAGAACCGCATCAGAGAAGCCAATCTCCTTAAGTTTAATAAGCAGTAGCAAATGAGGGACCGTGTCAAACGCCTTACTGAAGTCGAATAATATCATTATAGTCAAGAGTCCAACGTCAATTCCCTGTCTAATGTCATTGCAAACGCGCAGGAGTGCAGACTGCGTGCTGTAACCCACACGATATGCAGATTGCCTAGGATTTAAGATATTATATCGATTCAAGTACTCAACAATCTGCGAAGCCACTAATCTCTCAAGTAGTTTAGATAGCTCAGGTAGGTTCGCAATTGGTCTGGTGTCAGATGGAGACAAAGGTGTGCGGATCTTGGAGAGAGGGCGAATATATGCCTTCTTCCACTTAGATGGAAACAAAGCAGAGTCCAGTGAGCGGTTAAACAAAGATGTGATACAGGATGAAATAACCGGCCATGAAATACGGAGAGCATAAAGAGGAATACCATCGGAACCGGAGGCATGAGAGTGAATAGACTGGGTAGAAATAAACTTGAAAACAGATTGAGGAGAAATAGAAGAGAAAACAAACTCAGGACGATCAGAAGGACGATTTACGGAAGCAATGGCAGAAATGAAGTTGGAGTATAAGCAAGGAGGATGAGCATTGGAAACAGAGGAATAGTACGAGTTGAGCTGATTGGAAGTAAAGAAATGCAGAGGAGAAGTGTAAGATGACTTCGCAAGTCCAAGTCGTGCCAGTTCTCTCCAAAGTTTCGCCGGATTAGTAATGCTAACAAGAGACTTAAAGTAAAATTCACTCTTCGCATGTTTGATGTCAGCATTCAGCTGATTGCGGAAAAGTCGATACACAGCATAGCCTAACAAGCAGTTGGTACGTTTAGCACGCTTATATAACCGGTTACGAGTATGTAAACGATCAACCAGTTCCCTAGTAAGCCATCTTACTGGAGGCTTCCTAACGACAAACTCACGCAAGGGAGCAAAGATGTCAAGTGCCCTTAATAAGTAATGAGACAGTACCTCACAAAATCCATCGACATCCGCATCACTAGACAGTCCCTCTATCGCGGCCCTCACCTCACCAGCTATAGATCCAAGAAATTCAGTGAACTCCGAACAATCCATGCGCCTATAATTGCGCCGAGATATGGCCAGATCGGATGTATAATTAGCATTAAGTGTTAAAGAAAGCGCAATGATATCATGCCCAGCGATAAAAGGGCTCGCAGATTTCTCGAATAATGACACCTTATCCGCATCATCCACCGCAAAAATGTCAAGCCATGTGTCAGAACAAGCTGTATGATGGGTAGGACCAGAGTCCACAATATGTAAGGACAAACTTGACATGATCTCTCGTAAGTACTGCGCTTCGGTATTCGTCGACACTAGATTGCAGTTCAGATCGCCGCTGATAATTATGTTCTTATAAAGATGTGAGAATCGAATAAATGACTCAACAAACTCATGTAGAAAGAGGCCCTTGGGTCTCCTATAAACAGACGCAAGAAGCACCGAATCGCCACTCGACAGACGCACTTCGACAAGAAGAAACTCAGGCTCATTAACGCGTACATTACTAGAGGTAGCTAAAATCCTAGCTTTGAGTGATTTATGCACATAACATGCCACTCCACCACCCATCCAACTCACTCGATCATGACGGATAAGGAAGTAATCATCCAAGGCGACTAGTTCGTCTGAGACGTTAGCATTCAGCCATGTCTCAGAAACCGAGATTATATGATAGAAGTGATTATGGAAATAAGATCGAATAAAGTCGATATGACCGCGAAGAGAGTTTGCATTAAAATGTGCAATGCTGAAGTGCGAAGTTCGCGAAACCGGACGACGAAATGATACAGAGGATGGTGAGCGACCGGAATGTACACGTCAAGCAAGCAAGTCAAGATCAGTGCTAGTATTTATCTGTATTACAGGCCCGCCATCAGACTGCCTGACCCGAACGCGTCCATTCCTCACCCATACGTACTTGAACAACCTTTCCTTGGCAACGCGTTTCGTTTGCTGAAGCAGGCTATAGGTCTCCCTCGGAAGCAGTTCGTTGACATGAACTGCCCGATCAGAGTCATTATCGCAAACCTCTCTCTGTTTAAGAGTGCTCCGAGCACGCTTTTTGGCAATTACAATATCGCGCACAACCGAAGAAGCTAAGGTAACAACAACCGAAGAAGAAGACGGCGGTGATGTACCAGATGCCTCAGAGGGAGGTTTACGCTTGACAGCCCTGACATCAAGAACATGGCAAGTCAGATCAGGAATGTCAAGAGCAGCAAATATATTGCGCAAGCACACCGAGGGAGCAATAGACAATACGCCTGGCAGACCCGATATTATAAGCTCATTCGCAGATTGAGTCGGTGGAACAGGCAAACGACCTTGATCACCTCTTAGCTCGCGGATCTCACTTCTAAGAGCAGCGCATTGTTGCTCCAAGAGAGCATCACTATTCAGTTCGCACTTTAGTTCACTCTTAAGTTCGCTCTTCAATTCGCCCTTCAGACCGCACACTTGACCCGTGAGAGCAGTACACTGTACACTCGCAGAGAGAGAGAGAGAGAGAGAGAGAGAGAGAGAGAGAGAGAGAGAGAGAGAGAGAGATTGATTGATTGATTGATTGATTGAGTTTATTATGCCCAAGCCGAGGCTAAAGGGCAAAGATACAATTAACAAAAGACTTAGAATGTAACATAATAGTAGCCGAGTAGTAGAAAGAAAAGAAGTTGCAAATATGTTGCATACTAATGTAAAACTTAAAACTAAAATATAAACTATAAGAAAAGCAAGAACCATGATCCGCGACTTAACCTAAACTAACGCAAGAAACAATATATATATATGACGTAGCAGACTAGAAGTCTGACTAGACGACGGTAACATTGCAAAAGCAAGAACAATAATCCGCAATTTAACCTAAACTAAAGCAAAAAGCCCATGGTATGGGCAGATAACTTAACTTAGTCAATATATATATATAACGCAGCAGACTAGAAGTCCGACCAGACGACGGTAATATTGCACAAAGTGATTAACACAAGATGGCTAAGAGTATCAAATAGATTCTGATGCAAGTAAAAACAAGCGGAGAAGGTCTTTAAAGGATGAAAAAGTGTCTGCTGATGTTATGTTGCTAGGAAGAGTATGCCAAAAACGTATTGACGAAAGGCGAAAGGAGTGCATGTACATAGTAGTTCTGCAAGACGGAATATGAAAAGATTGTGATGAGGTAACAAGGCGATCAGATCTTCTCAGAGATGGGTCAAGAAGGGTAAAGAGCTCGCTCAGGTATGATGGAGAATGTAGAAAAAGGATGCGATACATCTGACAACCGAGAAAATATAACCTTCTATTTTCCACCGAAAGCCATCTCAATACGTCTATATGGCGTAATATGCTCATCTCGCCTTAGGTCGAAAATAAATCTAATACAGCAGTTTATTAGTCTCTGCAGTTTGGTGTTCAACTCACTACTTAAGCCGTGGTATACAAGACAACAATAATCTATATGAGGCATAATCAAGGTCATCACTAATTTAGTTCTCAATTCGGTGGAAAGTGAATTTCTGTTGAACTTTAGCTTATGCAGTGCATAATGGACCCTTTGCGAGACATTCAAAACATGTTTCCTCCAAGAAAGAGTAGACGTAAATACAACGCCCAAGTTCCTCACTTCACTCACAAAAGGAAGAGGGACTTGGTTTACAATAATAGGCGGTAAAAGACTACAATCGATATCCTTAACATAAGCTTGACTGCCATAAATAAGCACCTTGGATTTGGCAGGATTAAGTTTTAGGCCATTAGACTCTGCATAATCAAAAATAGCATTCGCATCCCTAGAAATTAACTCTAAACCATGACGAATGTCGGCCGGTAAGCACGAGAGATAAATTTGAATATCGTCAGCAAACATCATGTGATGTGCATACAACAAGACGCGACCAATATCGTTAACAAATAGAGAGAATAAAAGTGGGCCAAGCACGGAGCCCTGAGGGACACCGGAGGACGTAGATAGCCAATCAGAGAAGTGACCAGCATCATCGACTACGGCCTGAGAACGACCAGTTAAGTAAGAAAATATCCAAGTAAGGACGGCGTCCGAGAAACCAATCTCCTTAAGCTTGATGAGCAAGCGCAGAGAGAGAGAGAGAGAGAGAGAGAGAGAGAGAGAGAGAGAGAGAGAGATTGATTGATTGATTGATTGATTGATTGATTGAGTTTATTATGCCCAAGCCAAGGCTAAAGGGCAAAGATACAAATAAGAAGAGACATAGAATGTAACATATTAATAGCCGAGTAGTAGAACGAAAAGAAGTTGCATATATGTTGCATACTAATGTAAAACTTAAAACTAATATATAAACTAAAAGAAAAAGCAAGAACAATAATCCGCAACTTAACCTAAACTAAAGCTAAGTAACCTATTAGTGTGCGCAGATTAACTTAACCTAGACAATATACATAACGTAGCAGACTAGAAGTCTGACTAGACGACGGTAACATTGCACAATATGATTCACACAAGATGGCTAAGAGTATCAATTAGATTCAGATGCAAGTAAAAACAAGCGGAGAAGGTCTTTAAAGGATGAAAAAGTAGCTGCTGATGTTATACTGCTAGGAAGAGTATGCCAAAAACGTATTGAAGAAAGGCGAAAGGAGTGCATGTACATAGTAGTTCTGCAAGACGGAATATGAAAAGATTGTGATGAGGTAACAAGGCGATCAGATCTTTTCAGAGATGGGTCAAGAAGGGTGAAGAGCTCGCTCAGGTATGATGGAGAGTGTAGAAAAAGGATGCGATACATCTGACAACAGAGAAAATATAACCTTCTATTTTCCACCGAAAGCCATCTTAATCGACGTCTATATGGCGTAATATGCTCATCTCGTCTTAGATCAAAAATAAATCTAATACAGCAATTTACCAGCCTCTGCAGTTTGGTATTCAACTCGTTACTTAAGCCGTGGTAGACAAGACAACAATAATCTATATGAGGCATAATCAAGGTCATCACTAGTTTAGTTCTCAATTCGGTAGAAAGTGAATTTCTGTTGAATTTTAGTTTATGCAATGCATAATGGACCCTTTGCGAGACATTCAAAACGTGTTTCCTCCAAGAAAGAGTAGACGTAAATACAACGCCCAAGTTCCTCACTTCACTCACAAAAGAAAGAGGGACCTGGTTTACAATAATAGGCGGTAAAAGACTACAATCAATATCCTTAACATAAGCTTGACTGCCATAAATAAGCACCTTAGATTTGGCAGGATTCAGTTTAAGACCGTTAGACTTAGCATAATCAAAAATAGCATTCGCATCCATAGAAATCAACTCCAAACCGTGACAAATTTCGGTCGGAGAGCACGAGAGATACACTTGAATGTCATCAGCAAACATCATGTGATGTGCATGCAACAAGACGCGCCAAATATCGTTGATAAATAGAGAGAATAAAAGTGGGCCAAGCACGGAGCCCTGAGGGACACCGGAGGACGTAGATAGCCAATCAGAGAAGTTACCAGCATCATCGACCACGGCCTGAGAACGGCCGGTTAAGTAAGAAAATATCCAAGTAAGGACAGCGTCCGAGAAACCAATCTCCTTAAGCTTGATGAGCAAGCGCAGATGTGGAACCGTGTCAAATGCCTTACTAAAATCAAAGAGGATCATGATTGTGATAAGTCTATTATCAATCCCCTTTTTAATATCGTCACAGACACGTAGAAGTGCAGACTGAGTGTTGTGACCCGGTCGATATGCGGACTGTCTAGGATTTAAGATACCATGTTCAGTTACGTAGTCAGTAATTTGTGAGGCGACGATCCTCTCAAGTATCTTAGAGAGTTCAGGCAGATTGGCTATCGGTCTCGTATCAGACGGGGATAGTGGAATACGAATCTTCGAGAGAGGGCAGATAAGCGCTCGCTTCCACTGAGACGGAAATACAGATGCTTCTAATGAGCGGTTAAATAGAGCGGTAAAATACGTTGAAATCATAGGCCAAGCAATACGCAAAATATAAAGCGGAATTCCATCAGACCCAGACGCATAAGAGTGAAGTGGTCCAACAGAAATGAGCTTAAAAATCATGCCAGGCGTTATGTCGGAGAAAACAAACTCTGGGCGCTGAGATAGACGAGCTACCGGAGCAATGGCGGATATGAAGTCAGCATACAAGCAAGGCGACTGAGCGTTAGAAACTGAGGTAAATATGCATATTAGGTCAAACCTCACCGATGGCCTCGACCTTGACATATGTTGTCAAAGTCACCCTCTTGAGTGACCTTCAGAAGGTTTTAGGTGGCGGTCATTGTTTATTAAAAAGTTATAAACAAAAAAAGTTTAAAAAATATAGCAGTTATTTTGAGTATTAAAAGGTATAAACGACTTTGACCTTGATATATGTTGTCAAGGTCACCCTTCTGAGTGACCTTCAGAAAGTTTTAGCTGGCGGTCATTGTTTATTAAAAAGTTATAAACAAAAAAAATTTGGTGGAGAAAATTATTTAAAGCAGTAAATTGTTGGTATATTGAAAGAAAAGTTATTTAAAGCAGAGAATAGAGAGTATGTGCTTCAACTTACAAAGCACACACTAATTGTAAAGCGCGTCACTAACCTATAGGTTTTGTCAATAACCCCCTGTTATCTGATTTAACAAAGCTTTAACATGCTTTTGCCATGATTAAAGCAGAAAATACTTGTATTCACACTTTCTAATACATAAAATTGTGTATATACTTTTCAATATACCAACTATTCTCCGCTTTAAATAACTTTCCTTTCAATATACCAACAATTCACTGCTTTAAATAATTTTCCCCACCAAATTTTTTTAGTTTATAACTTTTTAATAAACAATGACCGCCAGCTAAAACCTTCTGAAGGTCACTCAGGAGGGTGACCTTGACAACATATGTCAAGGCCGAGGTCGTTTATGCCTTTCAATACTCAAAATAACTGCTATATTTTCAATTTTTTTTTGTTAATAACTTTTTAACAAACAATGACCGCCGGCTAAAACCTTCTGAAGGTCACTCAGGAGGGTGACCTTGACAACATATGTCAAGGTCAAGGTCATCGGTGAGGTTTGACCTAATATGCATATTTACCGAAACTGAAACGTAAAATGAATTTAATTGATCAGGTGTAAAAAAACGTAAAGGAGAAACTAAGGATGATTTAACAAGCCCCAAACGAGCCAGTTCTCTCCATAGTTTACCAGGATCAGTGATGTTTTTAAGAGAATTGAATTGAAAATCGCTTTTGGCACGCTTTATATCAATATTAAGCCGATTACGAAAAAGTCTATAGGTGGCGTAACCAAGCAAACTATTAGAGCGCTTTGCCTGCTTGTATAGCTGATCACGAGTACGAAGCCTTGTTTTCAGTTCGGCCGTGAGCCACCGCGCAGGGGGCTTCCTGACAACAAATACACGCTCAGGAGCAAATACATCGAGTGTTCCAAGTAAGGTATCGGACAGGACCGCACAAAGCCCGTCGACTCCAGCAACGCCAGTCCAGTCGCACAGTCCGACACGACCACCCTCAGTGATTGCCCGGATGGACGCCAGGAAATCGGTACTCTCAACAACAGACTGAAGGTGTTCACGAAACTCATCACCATCAATGGCTCTATAACTACGCCTTAAGATGTTACGTTCAATCGCTGAGTTCATACCAAATGACAGCGATAATTCGATGAGATCGTGACCCGCTACAAACGGGCACTCGGATTTAGCAAACGTCAGGACCTTTTCTCCGTCGTCCACCGCAAAAACATCCAACCATGAGTCAGAAGTGGACGTATGATGCGTAGCATCCGAGTGCACAATATGCATTGATATGCCCGACATAAGTTCCCGCAGATAATTAGCCTCAAAATTATTCGAAAGAAGGTCGCAGTTAAAGTCTCCGCCAATGATTATGTTTTTATACAAATGCGAAACACTCGTGAGTGTTTCGACGAATTCCTGAAAGAGGTGACCCTTAGGTCTTCTGTAGACAGACGCAAATAAAACAGTCTCATCATTAGGTACACGGATTTTGATAATGAGATATTCTGGAGAGTTAATGTCAACACCCGAAGAAGCAGCTATAACTCCGACCTTCAACGAATCATGAACATAGCAGGCGACTCCTCCGCCTCGTCTACCCAATCGATCATTACGGATTAAAAAATAGCCATCTAAAGCCACCAGAGCGTCGGAAATGTCAGAATGTAGCCATGTTTCGGATACCGAAATGAAATGAAATGCATTAGCAGCAAAATGAATTCTAATTAAGTCTATATGTCCCCGAAGGGAATTAGCATTGAACTGAGCTACGCGAAATTGAGCAGACGAGACAGGTTTACAATGTGTAGCAGTAGACAATAGTTGGTCAGACAATAACCGGTCGGAACGTGCACGTCAAACGAGTTTATCAAGATCGACTTCAGAATTGACATGAATAACTGGCTCACCATCGGAGTGTCTAACACGAATGCAACCATCCTTTACCCAGATATATTTATAAGACTTTTCTCTGACAATCCGTTTAGCCCGCTGCAACAAATCATATTTATCCTTGGGCAGAAACTTGTTCACATGCACGTTCCGATCAGAGCCGTTATCGCAAACCTCTTTCTGCTTAAGCGTACGTCGTGCTCGCTTTTTGGAAATTACTGCATCACGCACCGCACCAGAGGCTAAGGTGACGATATAAGAATTTGTAGAAGAGACCGGTAAGGTCCGGTCACGAGCTGCCACCGGTTGAGGCTTACGTACAACGGGCCTGACATCTAGAATGTGACACGATAGCTCAGGGACATCAAGAGTCGAGAATACATTGCGAACACATGTCGAAGGGGAGATAGACATTGTAGCAGGCACACCAGATATAATAAGCATGTTGTCACAATTAGTCTGAGCTTGCGGAATAAAACCCATCCGCTCACTTTTTAAATTGCGTACCTCCTTCGTGAGAGCAGCACACTGCTGCTCTAACTCAGCGATACGCTGACTGTTCCGATCTACACCGCTCGCAATGCAGTTCAACTGATTCAGTTTCTCATTGAGCTCGCTATTAGTCTGCTGGTCTTCAACAAACGCAGAGAATCTTGAATTAAGTTTGCTATGTGTACGTTCCGACACTTTCATTTGCTCAATCAACTGACGCAAAAAAGTATTGGTAGTAGCATCAATCTGTGATTGAGATTGAGATTAAGTGCAAGTGTTCACAGGAGTAGCCATTGCAGCGAAATTAACGGTGCAGTATTATCCACCACTGGTGTAAGAGGTGTCGTTAATGAAGCAGCCAATGATTTACAGCAAGTGTCTACGTATCTATTACGAGAATAAGACTTGACACAACCGGGGTGAAACACTCTCCTGCACTCGCACTCAACCGATGTAGTCGCAATCGATTTATTGCACTTGGTACACGCACGCTGCATGAATTGTCCGTTAACCACAGCAGAGAATAGAACCAAAGAATGCGGTACAGCAGTCCAGCAGGTAACAGATGATAGTACGTCTCGGAGTCCACAGATGTCACCACAAGCATGAATTGGATGATAACACGCGCACAAGAGATAGTATCGTGCAGAGAAGAGAAGAGCCGGAGCATGCGCAGCAAAATCAAAACGTCAATTCCAAGATCAGGCAAGAGTGAGGTTAGAGTCAGAAGTGATAATTCAGTTCAAGACCTCCGGTGCAGTAGTTGCAAGGAAAGAAAGATAATATATCAGTCTTGACAAGCAACAAGAAACCTGCTTAAGCCTGCAACAAAACAGCCCGAAGGCAGCTTACGGCAGTAATACAGTTCACAGAATGTAGGAGCAGAGAAACACAGCAACATGCGATACTCACCGCGAGAGAGAGAGAGAGAGAGAAAGAGAGAGAGATTGATTGATTGATTGATTGATTGATTTGTTTATTATGCCCGAGCATAGGCTAAGGGGCAAAGATACATAATAACAAATTATACAATATAATATAAAATAGTAGCAAAAGATAAATGATAGCAAAATATACAGCAATGCTAAGAAATAGAAAGAGCTAAGTAGCAGAAAATATCATGATATGTAGCTTAAGGACAATAGCTAACGTAGCATATACAATAATAATAGGAAAGTATACAATATGATATAAAATAGTAGCGAAAGATAAATATTAGCAAAATATACAGCAAAGTTAAGAAATCGAAGAGCTAAGTAGCAGAAAATATCATGATATGTAGCTTAAGAACAATAGTTAACGTAGTATATACAGTGTTTCCGCAACTTAACCTAAACAATATATATATATAACGCAGCAGACTAGAAGTCTGACTAGACGACGGTTACATTGCACAAAGTGATTAACACAAGATGGCTAAGAGTATCAAATAGATTCTGATGCAAGTAAAAACAAGCGGAGAAGGTCTTTAAAGGATGAAAAAGTGTCTGCTGATGTTATGTTGCTAGGAAGAGTATGCCAAAAACGTATTGACGAAAGGCGAAAGGAGTGCAAGTACATAGTAGTTCTGCAAGACGGAATATGAAAAGACTGTGATGAGGTAACAAGGCGATCAGATCTTCTCAGAGATGGGTCAAGAAGGGTGAAGAGCTCGCTCAGGTATGATGGAGAATGTAGAAAAAGGATGCGATACATCTGACATCCGAGAAAATATAACCTTCTATTTTCCACCGAAAGCCATCTCAATCGACGTCTATATGGCGTAATATGCTCATCTCGCCTTAGGTCGAAAATAAATCTAATACAGCAGTTTACCAGTCTCTGCAGTTTGGTGTTCAGCTCACTACTTAAGCCGTGGTATACGAGACAACAATAATCTATATGAGGCATAATCAGGGTCATCACTAATTTAGTTCTCAATTCTGTGGACAGTGAATTTCTGTTGAACTTTAGTTTATGCAGTGCATAATGGACCCTTTGCGAGACATTCAAAACGTGTTTCCTCCAGGAAAGAGTGGACGTAAATACAACGCCCAAGTTCCTCACTTCACTCACAAAAGGAAGAGGGACCTGGTTTACAATAATAGGCGGTAAAAGACTACAATCGATATCCTTAACATAAGCTTGACTGCCATAAATAAGCACTTTGGATTTAGCAGGATTAAGTTTTAGGCCGTTAGACTCCGCATAATCGAAAATAGCATTTGCATCCCCAGAAATTAACTCTAAACCATGACGAATGTCGGCCGGTAAGCACGAGAGATAAATTTGAATGTCATCAGCAAACATCATGTGATGTGCATACAACAAGACGCGACCGATATCGTTGACAAATAGAGAGAATAAAAGTGGGCCAAGCACGGAGCCCTGAGGGACACCGGAGGACGTAGATAGCCAATCAGAGAAGTTACCAGCATCATCGACTACGGCCTGAGAACGGCCAGTTAAGTAAGAAAATATCCAAGTAAGGACGGCGTCCGAGAAACCAATCTCCTTAAGCTTGATGAGCAAGCGCGGATGTGGAACCGTGTCAAATGCCTTACTGAAATCAAAGAGGATCATGATTGTGATAAGTCTATTATCAATCCCCTCTCTAATGTCATCGCAGACACGTAAAAGTGCAGACTGAGTGTTGTGACCTGGTCGATATGCGGACTGTCTAGGATTTAAGATACTATGTTCAGTCAAGTAGTCTGTAATTTGAGAGGCGACGATCCTCTCAAGTGTCTTAGAGAGTTCAGGCAGATTGGCTATCGGTCTCGTGTCAGACGGGGATAGTGGAGTACGAATCTTCGAGAGAGGGCGGATAAGCGCTCGCTTCCACTGAGACGGAAAAACAGATGTTTCCAACGAGCGGTTAAATAGAGCGGTAATATACGTTGAAATTGTAGGCCAAGCAATACGCAAAACATAAAGCGGAATTCCATCAGAACCAGACGCATAAGAGTGGAGTGGTCCAACAGAAATGAGCTTAAGAATCATGCCAGGCGTTATATCGGAGAAAACAAACTCTGGGCGCTGAGATGGACGAGCAACTGGAGCAATGGCGGAAATAAAGTCAGCATACGAGCAAGGCAACTGAGCGTTAGAAACTGAAACGTAAAATGTATTTAATTGATCAGGAGTAAAAAAACGTAAAGGAGAAACTAAGGATGATTTAACAAGGCCCAAACGAGCTAGTTCTCTCCATAGTTTTCCAGGATCAGTGATGTTTTTAAGAGAGTTGAGTTGAAACTCGCTTTTGACACGCTTTATATCAATATTAAGCCGATTACGAAAAAGTCTATAGGTGGCGTAACCGAGCAAACTATTAGAGCGCTTTGCCTGCTTGTATAGCTGATTACGCGTACGAAGCCTGGTTTTAAGTTCGACCGTGAGCCAGAGAGAGAGAGAGAGAGAGAGAGAAAGAGAGAGAGAGAGAAAGAGATAGAGAGAGAGTGTGTGTGTGTTTTCCTATCCGTTATCTGGACCAATTCTGTTTGATGGTCAACCAGCTCCAGACCGATTGACACGCATTTTCCCGTGCTTAGCATTACCCAGAATGAACGACGTGGACGTGATGGGGCTTTCATCCCTTTGGGGTGCTTGATTTACGTGAGTCCCCTTGCAATTGTATTTCCAACATTCTAATATTATTATAAGTTTGGAAAGCAGAACACTCACGCTAAGAAAGCACCCCATACAAGGAAAGCATGATTTAGTTTATTAGCAGAATTATTTTCCCAATGTTTTGTAGATCTTGCTTACCTCAAAAAATTCGAAGTTAACCTCGAAATGACCTGGACTTTACACTCAAGATCGACTTTAAGGTTTTTGCATAATCTATCTGCCTTTTCCAACTCTGGGGTCAAAAATGAGTTTCCTATTAAAAATTTTAAGCTGACCATGAAATGACCTTAACCTTCGACTTCAAGGTAATTGAGAAGACTTACCTGAATGTAAAATTTTCTGCTCTCTCAAAATCTGACGTAAAAAATGGAGTTTACAATTCAAAAAACATAAGTTGACATTCAAATCACCTTGAAGAACTTTGTTTTTGGCAGTCAAGGGGTTAAGGGAGATTACTTTGACCCTCATCGTGCAAACACATCTCAAAGTAACATTTTGTGCTCTTTCAGAATTTAAGGTTTAAAATAGGAATTACAATCCGAAAAACATAACTTTACCTTCAAATTACCTTTAAAATGAAGGTCATGGTCACCGATTGATGTCGCCCATTTATCCAAACCACGTTTTATTGGGTCATATTGAAAAATTTTGGTAATTATGCAGTAATACGGACCACCCTCCAATGACCTTGACCTTGACATATGTTGTCAAGGTCACCCTCCTGAGTGACCTTTAGAAGTTTTTAGCCGGCGGTCGTTATTCGTTAAAAAGTTATTATATGGTTGCTTATGCGTGATGCGTGCACATATTTAGGTTATTTGCATTGATGCCGCTCAAGCTCTTTCTTACGTGTCGGGTTATCTTTTAAAAAGGCTACAACTTCCTGATAAAAATTGTTCAAAATGTAAAATTGATTTGTTTTGTACACAACAAGAACAACATCATCTGTACATGGTTTTTAAGGAATATTCAGAAAAAGATTCGTTAACCGCGTTAACGTATCCAAGTAATCAGGTGATTACGTTAATACAAAACGTACACAATAGATTATTTCACTTTTGCGATGAAAATGGACATAAGTTAAACTTAGAATCAGCTTTTAAAAAAATATTTTTGAATACCTACAGCAGTGATTTCTGTAGCAATCATCGATGTGATAATATAATCGTCGAAAATAGTTTAGCGTTTTTAATACATAAGTATGTTAAAGATAAGAAAAAACCGGTACAGGTAACTTCAGGCCATTAAGAAAAACCAAGCAATTTAAATCATTGTGATTTAGTTGCATTTTCTGCTTATTTGCATTTTTAGTTTCTCTTTGATGTATTTGGCTTTCGAACTATTTCATTCTACGGTTTTTTCTTTTTCCCCACTTAATATAGAATTGTATATTCTGTCATGTGTTCTATTATTATAGATTTTATTTTGAAATTAAAATATATTTTATGTTACACACTTTGAAATAAAAATGTATTTTATGTTAAACTTAGAAATTAAAATGTATTTTATGTTACACACTTTGAAATAAAAATGTATTTTGTTATAAATTTTGAAATCAAAATGTATTTCATTTTATATACAATTAATTTGTTCTTTATTGCGCATTCTCTCATTTATTGACAAAAATAACATATATTATTTATTAACATATATTATTCTATATTATTTACGGCTCATATAGGTCGTGTTCCGATATACACTGCCAGTATTGAAAATCTATAGTTTACGTATAACGTAAATTATAGATTTTCAGTACTGGCAGTGTATTCGAAACACAGCCAGTAGCCACAGATATAGAACGTAGTGCAGGTCCAAGCCACTTGGATCGCGTCGATTGTGCCGCGTTTTATACACGGTCTTGTATACAGGCATAGACTTATATAGATAGACCGGCCCCTGCCTTAAGAGCACGCGTCGGAAGACCTACGGTGCAGACATAGCCGTGGATCTGGTCCTCTCTCTTTCTACTGATCGCTTGGTGGGGATAGATGTCTAGCCCGGCTATTCCCTACTAGTCCCACTAGTCTAGACTTCTATCCCCACCAAGCAATCAGTAGAAAGAGAGAGGACCAGATCCACGGCTATGTCTGCACCGTAGGTCTTCCAACGCGTATTCTTACGGCAGGGGCCGGTCTATCTATATAAGTCTATGTATACAGGTCTTTGAACGAGCTCTAATTTTAGTGGTGGGGGGTGGTCGCCTTATTGAAGTAAAATCTAATTCGCTTCATGGCCGCGAGAAGTGCAGCGATCTAAGAAAATACTAGAGTCTCTAGAAGTAAGAGTCTGGAGAGATAGAAACAGATTGTCAATCTCTTTCTAACAGCCTATATATGTCTGTCGCATCTCAATACTTACCTCGTATTTATTAAGATTGCAAAATAATATAAATCTCAAAGAAATGCAAAAAAAACTTTTGATATGATTTTTCTATTAGCGATTGGGAGTGTACCGTTTGACCACGTTAATATTGACCACGGTCCCGATTGACCACGTTGATATTGACTACGTTGCAATTGACCACGTTGCGATTGACCACGGTCCCGATTGACCACGGTCCCGATTGACCACCGTCCCTATTGTCCACGTTGAGATTGACCACGTTAATATTGACCACGTTGCGATTGACCACGGTCCCAATTGACCACGGTCCCGATTGATCACCGTCCCGATTGACTACCGTCCCGATTGACCACCGTCCCGATTGACCACGGTCCCTATTGACCACGGTCTCGATTGACCACGTTCCCGATTGACCACGTTGATATCGACCACGTTCCCGATTGACCACGTTGATACCATCACTGTCCAGATTGGCCACGGTCCCGATTGACCACCGTCCCAATTGACCACGGTCCCGATTGGCCACGGTCCCGATTAGCCACGGTCCCGATTGACCACCGTCCCGATCGACCACGGTTCCGATTGACCACCGTCCCGATTGACCACGATTGAGCACGAAAAATAGATTATCAAGAAAAATAAATTTGGACAATTTGCGTGGTTGTTTGAATGTGTAAAAACTATAATATAACTTATTATGTATGTACAACCACTGAGTATATGTAATATCTCAGTATTTATACAACACAATGATTTTACGAAATGTTAGGAAATCTGTCATCACAACTTCGTGGAAAAAAATTGCATGTTAACTGCTATCAAGGAAGTATATCTCTACTTTTTATTGGTACTTTGCTGCTCAATAATAATAACACCATATAATTATATTATATCATTCTGCATCTTTACCTTGCACATCATGGTTATGACAGATTTCCTAACCTTTCGCAATATCACGTTAAACATACATAATAAGTAAATAAGTTATTATAGTTTCAAACTTTACTGCAAATTCTCCAAACTCATTTTCTCAGACCGCGTCATTCCACATATAAAAGATATAGAGTACTGTAATCGGAAGATAATGAATCAGAAAAAGTATAATTGATTACATTTGTCATGATTTATGTAAGTATCCTGTATTTAAACTTTTTACGAATGCGCACAATTACGTGTTATTCCTAGCAATTATATATACTAATAAATAATAACTCTTTCTTATTTACAGTGATACATCAAATTTCTATATCTTTATTAAAAGTAGCATGGTAATTTGTGTAATCTATTTCTATTCATTAATGCTGGATGAAAGAAATCATTAAAAAAACAAGTTGCTAATGTCAAAACATTAAAATTATTAGCTGTCTCATAAACTGTGATAAGGTATCCCTGGCGGAAAAAAATCTACAAAAAACTACGTGATTTTACTATTAAATGACGCATTTCTACAACCAAATAGGAAATACTACAAAATAGTAGGAAAAACTACAAACATGTAAAAGTTGTAATAAAGCGTAGTTTCTCGTAAAAAAGTTCTACAACTTTTGGCAATATACAATAAACTTCTACAACCAAGACGTAGTTTATCATACATTCTCATTAAAATTTATAATTTATTAATGTTGCAATAAAACGTAGTTTTGCGTAAAAAATTTCTACAACTTTTGACAATGTACAATAAACTTTTACATTGACAACGATTTAACAAAGAAGGAAAGAGATGTGCAAAAAGAGATAGCAGAAATTGCGAAAGTGAAGAGAGAGCGAGGAGACAAAGTGAAGATAGGCCACAGGAAGCTTACAGTCAACGAAAAGACCTTCATATGGAGGGAAGAGGAAGGACTGAAAGAGTTTTTTCAGAGCAGGCAAAGCCATTCAAACCCAAACAGAGCGAGTAAGTGCACAGAATAAAACAATAACAGCCCGGCACAATATAAATGAAGGCGAAGACAATAAGGTAAAGCAAAAAGAGATTAAGGTAATGTTTTGGAATACGGCAGGAATTGCAAAAAAAGACGAAGAATTTTGGGATTACGTACGAGAATTCGATATAGTCAACCTCACGGAAACGTGGATAGAAGAGAAAGGATGGAAGAAAATGGAAACCCGGATGCCAAAAGAATACAACTGGGAAACACAGCACGCAGTAAGAGACAAGAAGAAGGGCAGAGGAGCAGGAGGTATGATAACAGGTGTGAAGAAAACCATCAGGTTGGAAGAGGTACAAAAAGAAACACAAGGAATAATTAGTTACAGCGTAGAAATTAATGGAGAAAAGTGGAAAATCATCTCAATCTACAATAGAGAAGGCAAGAGGAAAACACTAGAGAAACTGGAAGAAAAAATTGAAGAAAAAGGATGGAAGAAAATGATAGTCGGGGGGTGACTTCAACGCTAGAATAGCAGAGAAAGGAGAGTTAGTATGGGATGGAGAAGACGAAGGAAGCAAGAGGCACTCGAAGGATAAAATATTGAATAGACAAGGAATCGACTTGTTGGAAAAAATAGAGAAGATGGGACTAGGTTTGCTAAACGGAAACAAGGAAGGCGACAATCAGGGGGAATGGACATTCACGGGAACAAAAGGAAATTCAGTAATAGACTATGCAATTTGCAATGCGGAAACATGGGAAAAAATAAGAAACTTGAGGATAGGAGAGAGGACAGAATCAGATCACCAGCCGTTGGAGATAGAACTGAAGGCGATGACGGAGGAGATAAGAAATAAAGAAGAAGCAAAAGAGATAGAGATAGAAGATTGGTCAGAAGAGGGAATAAGAATATACAAAGAAAATCTTGAGAGGAGGAAAACAGAAAAAGAAGGAATCCAAGAAGAATGGGAAGAATTAGCAGAAGAAATCCGAAAAGCAATAAACAAAAAGAAGGTCAGGATCAAAACGCAAAATATGGGAAAGAAACCTTGGTGGGACAAGGATTGCAGAATCAGCAAAACGAAACTGAATCGATCACTCAGACAAATGAAAAAGGGAAACATAGAGAAATCAGAATACATTGAAGAAAAACAAAGACACGGCAAACTCTGCGAAATGAAAAAGAAAGAAGAAAGAGAAAGAGAGCAGAAAAAGATAATGGAAATAACTAATGAAACCGAAATCTGGAAGTACATAAAGAAGGAGAGAGGAGGAAGAGAGAAGTCGGATAATAGCATTGGAGAAGAGCAATGGAAAAGACACTTTATGGAGCTATTAGAAGGAAGAGATACAAGAGAGGAAAACGAAGCACCAAAAGAGCAGCAAGAAGAAATATTAGAAGGAGGTATAGAAGAAAGTACTGATGGTATAACGGAGGAGGAGGTAAACAGAGCAATAGCAAAATTAAAGAAGAAGAAAGCAGCGGGAGAAGACGGCATAAAAAATGAAGCCTGGCTACATGCGAACAAGGAAACGAAAGAAAAACTAAAAGAAATTTTACAAAAAATTTGGCAAGGAGGAGAGATACCATGTGGATGGAAAGAGGGAAGAATATATCCTATACACAAAAAGGGCAGCAAAAAGGAAACAGGAAATTATCGAGGGATTTCACTTCTGGACACAGCGTACAAAATATACGCGATAATTCTGGAAGGAAGGCTAAGAGAGGAAGCAAACCGGCTTAAAATATTACCAGAAACACAAGCAGGATTTAGAAAAGGAAGAAGCTGCATAGATAATATATATGCATTGAAAACAGCAGCGGAGAATGTGTTAGCAAAAAAGAAGGGAAAGCTATACGTATTTTTTGCAGATGTAAAGGCGGCCTTCGATAAGGTAGATAGAGAAGTGCTATGGAAGAATATGAAAAAACAAGGTATTAGTAAAAGACTAATAGAAAGAACTAAAGAAATATATAAAGAGACTACGACTAGAGTGATATCAGGAGACAAGGTAACAGAAAGATTCTGGACAGAGAGGGGACTAAGACAAGGCTGCCCCCTAAGCCCATTACTCTTTATAATATACTTGGCAGATGTTGAGGAATTCTTGAAAAAAAGGCAAGTCGGAGGGGTTGTAATCGGCAGAATAAAAATATTTACACTTGCATATGCAGACGACCTGGCAATGATGGCGGAGTCTGAAGAGGATATAAAAAAAATGTTGAAAAGCCTGGAAAAATATCTTGATGGGAAAAGACTCGCTCTAAATGCGGGTAAGTCTAAGATACTCGTTTTCTGTAAAAAGGAAAGAAGCAAAGAAAGAAAATGGAAATGGAAGAATGAAGAATTGGAAGAAGTAAGGGAATTTAAATATCTGGGTTTCACGTTTAAGAAGAATAACAAGGACGATGCACATATAAAGGACGTAGTTAAAAGAGCGGCAGCAGCCTTGGCACAGATATGGGGAATAGGAGAGAGGAAATTTGGAGGAGACTTTGACAGAAGAATCATGATGTTCAATGTTATGGTAAAAAGCATCATGTTGTATGGAGTAGAAGTATGGGGATGGAGAGAATGGAAAGAAGTCGAAGCGTTACAAGAAAGGTACATAAGATGGATCCTAGGATTGGACAGGTGCACCCCAGGATACATAGTCAGAGAGGAAGCAACAATAGAGAAGATATGCCTAGAAGCAGGAGGGAGAGCGATAAGGTACCAGGACAGAATAAAGAACGAGACAGAAAACGTGATACTAAAAGAGTGCAGAAGAGAAATAGATAAGATAGAATGGGAAAGTACAAACTGGGGCAAAACAATGAAAGAATTGTATGAAGTAGGAGGAACGAGCCGTTGGGAAAGAGAAGCTAAGGAAAACAAAGGAATAAATACAGTAGAAGAATGGATGGAAAAGTATAAAGAAAAACAGCTGGAAGAAAGGAGAATTAAAATAGAAAAATCAGTTCTAGCGAAAGATTACAAAAGGTGGATAGGAGTAGGAAGAGTGAAATACTTAGGACAGAAAGGAAAAGGAAAACGACTGAAGACTCTAGCTAGATTCAGATGCTGCAACGAATGGAGAGGAAATAAATACTGGGAGGAGGACAGTAAGAGAGAATGTAGATTATGTGGAGAGAAAGAGGAAACCTGGAAACATATTCTGACGGAATGCATAGAAACCAAGGCAATGGGCTTACCGGAAGCAGTTATAATGTCAGAAAGAGGAGAAGGAGTGGAATGGATGCTGAAAATCATTAAAATGAGGAGTGAGAGAGAATTACAGAGAGGACGTAGGAAGGATGAGCAGGATGAAGAATGAAGAAAACACGAGGATATGTTATGTACAGAAATAAGGAAAAGTAAACCATGTATCCCGAGAAGGGAAACATTATTAAATAATAAAAAAAAAAAAAAAAATAAACTTTTACAACCAGGACGTAGTTTATCGTACATTCTCATTAAAATTTATAATTTATTAATGTTGTAATAAGACCTAGCTTCGCGTAAGAAATTTCTACACTTTTTCAAAATATATAATGAACTTCTGCAAACAAGACGTATAAGTTAATCGTACATTGGCATTAAAATAATAACTTTACAATCCCTACACAGCACAAAACTAAACAGAAATGTTTCAGAAACGTTTCAAAGTTTCCAAAAGTTTCTAAGTAACACTAAAACGTTGTTGGTACATCTAAGAAACATAACATAGAAACGTAACATTTGAAACGTTTACGCGATGTTTATGAAAGGTTTTTACATATAAATGAAAGATGCTGAAATATTATATGTATACAACCCAGATAGCAAAATGCTAGCAGTATGTCAGCAGTATGCCGGCAGATTCCGCTTCGCTGGAGTCCTCATTAAGCTTTGGTTCTGCCAGCACGTGCCAGCACAATGTGATGGCAGAAATGCAGCAGAAACGAAGCACGGTATGCCGTCACGATATGATGCTAGAAATGCAGCTAATAACAAACAGAGCCTGCAATATTAGTTATCGACAGCAGATGTATAGCAGAAATCGAGCATGATGTCACGATGTGGCAGCAGAAACACGGCAGAAATAAATCAGGATTTTCCTGATGGAAAAATATCTTTTAGGATTATTTTTAATATACATATATGTATATTTTAATCAGAATTTCTATAAAAATTTTCATATTTTCTCAGAATTTTTATACGAATTGAAATGTTTTTCAGAAAAACTCAGACAAAATAAGAATGACATATGTTTCCCCAATATATACACATATATACAGGGTTCACCAAAAGTATGGAAACCTCTAAATATTTAGAAAACTACGCATTTTAGAAGAAAATAACATGTAAATTAAGGTTGTAAAATTTGTAATTTAGGAAAATGTAAATAATAATTATTCTTTTTACTTTCTTAATTGTAATAAAATTCGAGTTTAATTACAATTTCAAAATATATTTGTAATTGAACGACTTTAATTACAATTCCAAAAAACATTTGTACTTAAACTCAATTTAAATTAAAATTATGTAAAATAATTAGTAATTAAGAACTTTAATCACAAAAGTATTGTTGTTTACAACTCTGCTAGTCTAAATCCGACCGTGCAACCTCCAAGCGGTACATCTTGGGTAACGCTGATGCCGGCGGTATCGTAGCTTTCAAGCTTCATAACTTGAGAAATACTTAATAAAAAAATACTTTATTATAGTGTTTTGAAAAGCTCTCAAGGTAAGCTATAAGAATATGCAATTAAAAATAGGGGTTTCTATTAAAAAATTTTAATATTATTACTTGGCTATTTTTACTTGGCATTAACAAATTTATTTGTAGTCACACTAATATTACTATTTAATGCGCTACTTGAAACCCTACAACTTTTGTCTGAAACATTTTCTTCTAAAATGCGTAGTTTTCGAAATATTTAGGGGTTTCCATACTTTTGGTGAACCCTGTATATGTATACTCGTAATATGAGAAAATCTATGTTAATTTATCAGAAATTTTAATTATACATACATATTGAGAATTATTATTTTCAAAATGTTATTTTTCAAGTGTGCCACTTTATTATATGAGAGTGGACTCTACGATACAACTGCTACAAAAGTTGTGTCGTACCATGATTTATCTTAAACTTAGGCGCTGCTTGGCGCGAGACGCTGTCGTGTCTCTTGACACCGTTCTTATAGCATTGTTCGTCAAATTTTAAATACGAGAAACAGATCATATTGGATGCCATCTATCGGCATTGAATTAGTTCGAAAATTTTTATCCAATTTAATTCAATACGACGACAGAGCATGCTGAATTTCTGCTGCGTTTCTGCCATCATAGCGTACTTGCTGACAAGTTTGATTTCTGCTCACAATCTGTTGTTACACTGTGAGAGCAAGTTATGTGCAATCTCAGTGTGCATTCTGCTGGACACATTGTGCCAGCATACGATGTTTGAAATTTGCTCTATTTATGCTGGTAATCTTGGCTCAATTTTTGCCGCATTTCTGCCATTACATCGTGACGCACGTTGTGCTTGATTTTTGCTGCGTTTCTGACGGCATTAACTGAAACGGCATAACCTGCTAAAATATTGATAGCATTCTGTCGCTATAATATGTAGCACATAAATTTCAAAACGTGCTCTAGTCAGATTTTGCTATCTGGGCAAGGTGTTTTCTTTATCTCTTACACCTGAAATAATTTTTTTAGTTGTGATTCTAGAACAAAATGCTTCAGAAAAAAATTGTACGGTTTCAAGGGGGACATAAGATAGTGGCAATGATTTGACCTTGGACAGTTGTTTGAAGGTCACATGAAGGTTACCTTTAATTTTTTAAATGGAATCTTCCTACGTTTTATTACATATTCTTGTAGCCCTTGTCAAGACGCTTTTAAAACACTATAATAAAGCTCTCTTTTGTTAAGAACTTTCTGATATTTCAAATTTTGTCATGATATTTTTTATTATAAAATATAAAATATCTCGCAAAGTATTCACTTTTTGATGACTTTACCTTGATACATTTATACGTAGAATAATGAAAGGAATCGAGTAATGTAAAAAAACAGACAAATTTATTGTAAAAAAGGCCATAGGGCGATAAGCATGGTGAATCAGCCCCCGGCGGATATCTTATTCAAGATTTTAGGACATGTAGGTACTATACAAATATAAAGATCCTGAAGGTTTCAGACCGCTAACTCAATTGGTTTTCCAGTAATACAAAAATAACTAAAAAATAAATTGTATTCTTTTTTCTTAGAAATGGCTCAATCGATATGGCTAAAAATTTAATATGTTTTGTAGGCACATAGTTACTTTTTAAAAACATGAGATCAGCTTGGTCGCTTTATCAAATCCTTTAGAAAGAAATTATTTTTCTTTAAATTATTTTGCTTCCTCATAGAGGAAGCTTTGTTTTCGTGAAAAAATTTTTTTTTTAGTTGCCGCTGCCAATGTGTTCAGAATGTTCTAAAACGTCGAAAAATTGCATTAAAAAAAAAAGTCCGTATGTGTGTGTGTATGTGTGTGTGTGTGTGTGTGTATGTGCGGATTTGATGTCCGTGGTTGCTCTAACTTCCATAAATATTGAGATATCGGGCTGTTTTTTTTTTTAATGGATAGAGTATCTACCTATTCAAGGAAGGTTGGTATTGAATTTGGCGATAATCGGTAAAGGGGTTCTTTTTTTAAAAAATTTTAAATTTTTTTACAAATGTCTGTGGTTGCTCTAACTTCCGCAAATATTGAGATATCGGGCTGTTTTTTTAATCGATAAAGCATCTTTCAAGGAAGGTTGGTATTGAATTTGGCGATGATCGGTAAAAGGGTTCTTTTTAAAAAAAAATTTGAGTTCTTTTAGAAATGTTTGTGGTTGCATTAACTTCAGCAAACATTGAGATATCGGGCCGATTTTTTTTAAATCAATAAAGTATCATTTAAGAAAAGTTGATATTGAATTTGGCGATAATTAATGAAAGGGTTCTTTTTTTAAAAAATTTTTAATTTTTTTAGAAATGTCCCTGGTTGCTCTAACTTATGCAAATATTGAGATATAGGGCTAAATTTTTTTTTTATCAATAAAGTATTATTTAAGGAAGGATGGAATTAAATTTAGCGATAATTGGTAAAGGGCTTCTTTCTTTATAAAATTTTGAATTTTTTAAGAAATGCCTTTGATTGCTCTAACTTTTGTAAGTTTTGGAATATTGGGCTATTTCTAATTTTATTATATTCTTCTGTCTTTTCTACCCCTATTTCATATAAAATTCTTTAAAATTTGGTTGATTAGACTCATGTTTATGTATGGACGGATTCTTCGAAATTTTAAATGTCTTTAACTCAAAAACTAATCAACCAAATCTTAAAGAATTATATATGAAATAAGGGTAGAAAAGACTGAAAAATATAGTAGAATTAAAAAAATAACTAAAATCTTAAAATTTTAACTTTTAAGGGCTACATCCAAAGTCTCAACAATTGAGACTTTTCATAAATTCATATTTTTTGACAATTTAGTATTAATTATTAGCAATTTTTTGATTTAAATATATTTTTCAGTTTTTTCTACCCCTATTTCATATATAATTCATTATGGTTTGGTTGATTAGACCCAGCTTTATAAAGCTTCGATATATGTACAAATTCTTCAAAATTTCAAATGAGAAAAAGAAAGAGAGAGAGAGAGAAAGAGAGAGAGGGCGAAAGGGCGCTCTATTGCAAAAGCATTGATCGTTTTTTAAATAAAACTGACGTAAGTGTCTAGCCTAGCATCAGCCAATGTATGCCAAAAAGCCTAACGTGCGTTCAGTTTTATTGGGAAACGATCAGTGTTTCGCAAAAGGGCGGCCTTTTGCAAAAGGGCTAGTCTTTTTGCAAAAGGGCTAATTTTTTAATTGCAGTTAGAACATCTCAAGTCTTAATAATTGAGACTTCAAAAAATGATTTTTTAGGATAATAAAAAAAGTGAGCAAGTAGAAACTTGCACATTGCTTCCATATAGCTTTTAAGTGTGCAAGTAGAAACTTGCACATTGCTTCCTCATAGCTTTTAAGTGTGCAAGTAGAAACTTGCACATTGCTTTCTCATAGCTTTAAAGTGTGCAAGTTGAAACTTGCACATTGCTTCCTCATAGCTTTAAAGTGTGCAAGTAGAAACTTGCACATTGCTTCCTCATAGTTTTTAAGTGTGCAAGTAGAAACTTGCACATTGCTTCCTCATAGTTTTTAAGTGAGCAAGTAGAAACTTGCACATTGTTTTCTTATAGTTTTTAAGTGAGAAAGTAGAAACTTGCACATTGCTTCCTCATGGTTTTTAAGTGAGCCAGTAGAAACTTGCACATTGCTTTCTCATAGCGAAATAAAATGTTGATTAAGTAATGTGCAAGTTTCTACTTGCTTACTTAAAAATTATGAGAAAGCAATGTGCAAGTTTCTACTGGCTCACTTAAAGAGCCAGTAGAAACTTGCACATTGCTTTCTCATAATTTTTAAGTAAGCAAGTAGAAACTTGCACATTACTTAATTAACATTTTATTTCGCTTATAAAGCTTCCTCTATGAGGAAGCCAAATTAAAGAATATTTACTAATAATTGTACATCAAATAAAAAACAAGCTTCCTCATAGAGGAAGCTTTATAAGCAAAATAAAATGTTGATTAAGTAATGTGCAAGTTTCTACTTGCTTACTTAAAAATTATGAGAAAGCAATGTGCAAGTTTCTACTGGCTCACTTAAAAACTATGAGAAAGCAATGTGCAAGTTTCTACTGGCTCACTTAAAAACTATGAGAAAGCAATGTGCAAGTTTCTACTGGCTCACTTAAAAACTATAAGAAAACAATGTGCAAGTTTCTACTTGCTCACTTAAAAACTATGAGGAAGCAATGTGCAAGTTTCTACTTGCACACTTAAAAACTATGAGGAAGCAATGTGCAAGTTTCTACTTGCACACTTTAAAGCTATGAGGAAGCAATGTGCAAGTTTCAACTTGCACACTTTTTTTTAACTGTGATACTATTCGAGTAAAATTTTGGAACTTTTTTTTTTAGAAGTCTTATATAACCACTAATAACGTAAATTTTTTCAAATTTTTCTTTGAGGTACACCATACTAAAAAAATTTCTTTAGCATAAATAATTTGTTTAATTTAATATTTCTCGCCAGATTTCTATAAAATCAACGTATACTTTTTGAATTTATGTTTAAAGAAATCATAATTTTGTAAAAGCAACAAAAAAATTTTTCTTTAAATTAAAAAGAAGATAAAAAAATTATAAATAATATTTATACATAAATAATTGTTATATAATAACCGTGTTCAATTAATTAATTTTTAATTACAAATAATATTATAATAAACTAAATTCAAATATTTGATGCTTTTAATATGAATATTATAGCGTACACGGTTTATTACTCAAAGCTGCGCGGAGCAGCATCAAATATGACCGAATATCTGCGAAGAATTCCGAATAATTTAAAGAGTAGCATTTTGTTTCTATTTTTCCACGATGACACACAATTACATTTTTTATTTTATTTAGAATGAAAAACTTATCAACTTTTAAAATTGTTATTATATTACATTTTATTCGGAACTATTCGTAAACATTCGGTAATATTCAATGCTCCGCGCAGCTTTGAGTAATAAACCGTGTACGCTATAATTCTGATGCTTTTAATATTCATATTAAAAGCATCAGATATTTGAATTTAGTTTATTATAATATTATTTGTGATGAAAAATTACTTAATTAAACACGGTTATTATATAACAATTATTTATGCATAAATATCTTATAATTTTTTCTTTTTTTTTTAATTTAAAAAAAAATTTTTTTTGTTGTTTTAACAAAATTATAATTTCTTTGAACATAAATTCATGAAGTATATGTTAATTTTAGAGAAATCTGGCGAGAAATATTAACTTAACCCTTAACATTAACACCAGGATCAAAGTGACCCTGTTAAACATTTCAACTGTAAAATAAAACAATGTAGCGCGCCAAAAATCGTATTAGTAGCGTAATCATAATTCGAGTTTAGGTATTAAGTATCCGTAGAGAC
Organism: Leptothorax acervorum; assembly: GCA_035220615.1. Classification (NCBI taxonomy): domain Eukaryota; kingdom Metazoa; phylum Arthropoda; class Insecta; order Hymenoptera; family Formicidae; genus Leptothorax; species Leptothorax acervorum. The sequence continues at coordinate 216,808 of JASTWQ010000202.1, forward strand.
GCTAGGTAGAACGAACGAGCAGCTCAGTGTCCGTCTAGCAGCTGTTTAGTGAGCACGTAGGGTCACCCTGACCCTGGTGTGAATGTTACGTTGGGTGCCGTTGAATAACAAATTTTTTTTAGTGCCGAAAGAAACATTGTTTTTTCTTCGAAAAGTGCAGTAAAACGTGAGTAGATGTTTTCAAGTCCATCATCGTGTCTACTTATGCTACAATTGTCTCTCCAAAATGTAACTTTTGTTCAAATGTAAAATTTTTTTTTACTTTTTAAAAGATTCATATTTTATTATTTTTTCATGTATCTGAAAAGAATAAGTGTAATTTTAGCCCTTAATATTAAAAATTCAAAAAGTTATGATTTTCTGAAGAAAACTTGTTTATTCAAAAATTCGAATTTGTTAATAATTTTTTTTATAATGTTAATAATAAAAAATACCACTTTAAACTATTCAGGCCTTTTCTTTAATGTCTCTAGTATATTTCAGAATTTTTTCATACTTTTATATACATTTGCTTAAAAGTTATAAATAATCTGTGCAGGGTCACGTTGACCCTGGTGTGCATGTTAAAGGGGTATGCATCTTAAAATGTAACTTGTTCAAGTATCAAGATAAATATACTTTTTGAAGGATTCACATTTGTACTATTTTTTTTCTTAAAGTAACATACCTGAAGAGGATGAGTGTGCAATATTAGCCCTTAAGGGGATCCTGAACCGAAGGCCGAACTCCGACGATGTCGCTGTTTTACCGACAAAATTACCGACAAACTCTATATCTGTCCTTGTAATAGACAAGGATAGCACCTATATTTCACGCATACATACGCACGACACACATCCGACACACGTACTCATCCTATGCTTTTATTGGACTTGCAATCTTGATTACAAGGGTTGAATAATGTTGTGTCGTGTTTTGTGATCCAGGGAAACTTGTTTTCACGTTCGTACAAACGGTATATCTTTTATATGAAGCACATCTTGTGATGAATTGACAGGTCGTCTGCCAACTGGAGACGCCATATTGAGGTAAATGTAGATAAGGAAATCTGTAGTTCCGTAACTTTTTCTCGTTTTCCATATAAAATGAGATTTTCCCTGAATCATTGATGTATGTACTGCAATCCTGGAGAAGCATTTTCAATTCTGTCAATTTAATACGACGCTGCATAAGTAGAGATTTTTGTCGGTAAAACAGACGGGTGCAGGATCCCCTTAATATTAAAAATTCAAAAAATTATGAGTTTTTGAAAGAAATCTTGTTTTTTCGAAAAATTGAATTTTTCAACAATTTTTTTTACAATGTTAATAATAAAATTATCACTTTAAACTATTCAGGTCTTTTCTTCAATGTCTCTAGTATATTCCAGAATTTTTTCATATTTTTATATACATTTGTTTAAGAGTTATAAACAATCAAAAATTTGCAGTGTCAAATTGACCCTGGTGTGCATGTTATGATTGAAAAAAGAGGTGTTAATGTTAAGGGTTAAACAAATTATTTATGCCAAAGAAATTTCTTTAAGTATGGCGTACCTCAAGAAAAAATTTGAAAAAAATTTACGTTATTAGTGGTTATATAAAACTTCTAAAAAAAATATTTCCATAATTTTACTCGAATAGTATCACAGTTAAAAGAAATAATTTAAGGAAAAGTAATTTCTTTCTAAAGAATTTGATAAAGCGACCAAGCTGATATTATGTTTTTAAAAAGTAATTATGTGCCTACAAAACATATCAAATTTTCAGCCAGATTGATTAAGCCATTTCTAAGAAAAAAAATACTATTTATTTTTTAGTTATTTTATTATTATTGGAAAACCAATTAAGTTAGCGGTCTGAAACTTTCAGGATCTTCATATCTTTATAGTACCTACATGTCCTTATATTATGAATAAGATATCTGCCGGGGGCCAATTCACCATGCTTATCGCCCTATGGCCTTTGATTGCATTTTGTGGACAAACTTAATTTTAAAAAATTGCAAATGTAAAAATTAATATTATTATTCGATTTCTATGATTATTCCATGTATAAAAGCATTAAGGTAAAGTCATCAAAAAGTGAATACTTTACGAGATATTTTATATTTTATGTTAAAAATAGCATGACAAAATTTTAAATATCTCAGAAAATTGTTAACAAAAAAAAACTTTATTATAGTGTTTTAAAAACAACAAGGGTTACAAGAATATGCAATAAAAAATAGAGGCTTCTATATAAAAAATTTAAGGTGCTCTTGATTAAGAACACCTTAAACTTTTTAAGTAACACCCCATAGGGGGTTAAATAAAAAATAGTTTTATTGAATATTTTTGTAGCCCTTGTCGAGATGTTTTCAAAACACTATAATGCAACTCTCTTTCGTTAAGAATTTCTTGAGATATTTTCAGAAAGATGCTTTCCGTGGTAGCTTGCAATGACACCGATAGGTGGCGCATAATGGTATGATTAACTCGTAAGTAAATTTCAGTTGGCAAATATAAGCAGGTCCAGGCGAAGCAAAATCATGACATCCACGAGACATATCTTCGCTAGCAACATTGCTGCGATGATATAAATATATAAAACTATATTTTGCAAAGTAAGATGTATGTTTTTCTAATATTAAAAAATTTTTCAAATGTAAAACAATATTATTTCTTCAAATCTTAAATTAAAATTATCCTATTTAAGCGCATGTAATAATTGCCAGATAAGTTGTAATTAGACTTAGAAAAACGTAGAAATTATGCGTAACGACAAGTTTCTACGCGTAATAAAAAAATATTTATATGCTTAACTAGAACAATCTGATCGGAGACAAGACTGCTGGGACCGGAGCCGGCCGTTGGGGTCCCCTTCAGCCTAGGCAGGAGGGAGATCCGGGGCTGGCTGCGGAACCAGCATCTTGGTAGCTGGAGAGAGGAAACCAGGGGCAAATGTAGACAGGCCAGGGCTCTCTTGGGAGATTCTCCCAGGGAGGGACTGGCAGGAAGCATTAGATCACTGAGCAGGAAGGACGCCAGGCTGGCAGTGCAGCTGCTGACGGGTCATGGCGTCCTAAACTACCACATGTACAAGTTGGGCTGTAGTAATACACCCGACTGTAGACTTTGTGGGGAAGAGGAGGAAACAAGTCTCCATATTCTTGGTCAATGTCCGGCATACGCCAGGCAAAGACTCCTTACGCTCGGCTCATCCTTTCTGGATCCCGAGCAGATAGGACAGCTACCGGTGGAGGACCTGCTTCGCTTTTATAGGGAAACAGGTCTTCCCTAACTGGGAGGCCGTTATTGCAGCGGGGAGGCACAATGGACTCAGTCTGCGTGCCGCCAGTAGGTCTTCGTTGGAGGACCACCCCCAGTCTCATTATTATTATTAACTAGAACAAATTAGATCTTCCAAAAGACAGATCTTCCAAAAGTCCAAGAAATAAACAAATGGATGTTGATCTTTTCATAACATTTTTCAAGATTCTAATAGCAGAGACAGTAATAATAAACTCCTGCTTAAAAGAATCTTGTGCTTTGTTGATGAATTCTTTTTTTGGTGGTTGATGACAAGCCTCTTTTGCAAACTGCTACAGATGCATGGAATGTGTCGTTCTAAGTTCCTTTCTATCTGAAATAGACATTTAATAAAGTTAATCATTAGCATAATATATAGAATTTCTTATGCAAAAGAAATTTTATAAAAATGTTATCAAGTAACAGAGTTTATATGAAGCAGATAGTAATCTTAAGAATTCCACATCAGCTTGTATTGTAAATTATTTCTTTTGCAACATTAATAGAGGTATTGCACAAATCACCATGCTACTTGTAACAATGACCACCGTCCCGATTGATCACGATTGAGCACGAAAAATAGATTGTCAAGAAAAATAAATTTGGACAATTTGCGTGGTTGTTTGAATGTGTAAACACTATAACTATAACTTATTATGTATGTACAACCACTGAGATATAAGTAATATCTCAGTATTTATACAACACAATAATTTTACGAAAGGTTAGGAAATCTGTCATGACAACTTCGTGGAAAAAAATTGTATGTTAACTGCTCTCAAGGAAGTATATCTCTACTTTTTATTGGTACTTTGCTGCTCAATAATAATTAATAATTATATTATATCATTCTGCATCTTTACCTTGCACATCATGGTTATGACAGATTTCCTAACCTCTCGCAATATCACGTTAAACATACATAATAAGTAAATAAGTTATTATAGTTTCAAACTTTACTGCAAATTCTCCAAATTCATTTTCTCAGACCGCGTCATTCCACATATAAAAGATATAGAGTACTGTAATCGGAAGATAATGAATCAGAAAAAGTATAATTGATTACATTTGTCATGATTTATGTAAGTATCCTGTATTTAAACTTTTTACGAATGCACACAATTACGTGTCATTCCTAGCAATTATATATACTAATAAATAATAACTCCTTAAATACAATATAATTGGCCATGAGAGTCAAACGCGGTACTTGGTGCGTATTTTTAATCATAACTGATTAAATTTCGAGATACAAGATCCGAAATTCCGTAAGTTTCTAACATATTAACTGCGCGCCGATTATTTGTCGGACTTTAAACACAGCTATCATTGGAATTTAAACACAGCTTATCGTCCCAATTCGACCACCGAGGCATGTGGTATAATATTTATCGCAATAACAAACTAATATACCCATATTATTTGTTCCAACATTAGAAAACTGCGCCATTACTTTCTGTTTATTACACATCATCGACTTAAAAAATGATGTTAACATTAGTTAATCGAATCGATTTAACTAAGGGGAAGGGAGGGGATATACTCCAACAGGAGCTGTGTTGAAAGTCTGATAAACCAAGTCGGCGCGCAGTTTTCTAATGTTGGAACAAATAATATGGGTATATTAGTTTGTTATTGCGATAAATATTATTACATGTCTCAGTGGTCGAATTGGGACGACGCCTGCACGGAGAGCGGGAGGTTCCAGATTCAAACCCTGGCTGGGATAATATTTTTCACAATAAATTCTAAATTCTAATTAACATCCTTTAGCTAGCCAATATACTTAATTATATGGTTTTCTAAAGCTCTCGATGTGAGCTAAATGCTCCTGCAATTTATTTTGTTGTTTTAAAAACAAAATTGAAAATTTTCAATTAATAGTATTTTTTGGATTTGTGTGTATGTATAATGTTCGCACTTATTTATCAAAAAGTATTAAAGGAAAATATACTTCATTATATTGTTTTTTAAAATTCTCGATGTGATCTAAATGCTCCTGCAATTTATTTTGGTGGTTTTTTAAAACCAATTTTCTTGATATGCCAATGTGTTCAGAATGTTCTATAACGTCAAAAAATCACAATTTTTAAAAAATGTTTGTATGTGTGAAACCGGTGCCGAAATTTTTTTAATTTTTCGAGAATAGCGACAATGGGTTTAATTTTTTTTAAATAAAAGCTTTGTTTTCATAAAAAATTTAAGCACCGGTTTCAAGAAAATCGGTTCTGACCGCAAACTACTTATTCATTGATGGACCGATTTTCTTGAAACCGGTACCGAAATTTTTCTAATTTTCCGGGGATGGCGACTATGTGTTTAACTTTCTTTAACCGATTTTCTTGAAACCGATGTCATAATTTTTCAAAATTTTTCATGTTTTCAGGACACATTTAAAAAAAAAGAGGAATTTAGGAATTAGCTTATTGTTTTCTCACCATTTTGAGGTGTGCTATTTGGAATTTTGTAAATCGCTTTTAATGATTTCTCGTTAATTACTGCGTATGGGAACAAGTTGATTTACTGTGAATAAGTGGGATCGGTATAATATAGTTTCTTAAAATTTTAATGAATTGGAGACTTCATCCTCTCTTTGTTAGGGCAGAAAATAGGGGTAGAAAAGACTAAAGAATATAATGGAATTAGAAAAAATTGCCAACATAATAAAAAACTGTGCAAATTAGAAACTTGCACATTGCTTCCTCATCATTTTACTTTGCATTTAAAGTTTTCTCTATGAGGAAGCCAATCTATTACATGCTAATAATTTGGCAAATTTTTCATAGAGGAAACTTTATGAGCAAAGAAAAAACAAACGGGCACAGTAACAACTGTGCCGCAATCAACAACGTAGAACTACGTCAATTGTCCTTCGCTAAATACTTTGACATAAAATAGTGACAGGTTGACGCAGTTCTACGTTGTTGATTGCGGCACAGTTGTCACTGTGCCCGTTAGATTTTTTGTATCATCGGTAGTTTCAAAGAAAATCGACTGTATCAATTAAAATATAACACTGTATAATTATAATATGTATACAGGGTGATTCAAGACCTCTGCAATAAATTCTGAGGAATGATAGGTTTCGCAGAAAGGATCATTTTTTGTCAAGCAACTTATGTCCTCTGACGCGTCGTTTAGGAGCTACGCGACCGCACAGACAGACCTTAGGTGACATGTATTACAATATTATAAGATGAATTATTAATTTATTTTTTCAAGTACACTTGTAGACAGTTTACAGAAGATGTTCAAAGTGTCTATCCTGAACCTGATTGCATTCTGCGCTACAGAATGTAATACCAATGCAATAACGAAGATAGCAGCAAGAGGCCAACTGTAGCGCAGAATGCAATCAGGTTCAAGGTAGAAACTTTAAAAATCTTCCGTACTGTCTGCAAGTGTACTTGAAAAAATAAATGAATAATTTATCTTATTATATTGTAATACATGTCACTTAAGGTCTGTCTGTGCGGTCGCGTAGCTCCTAAACGACGCGTCAGAGGACATAAGTTGCTTGACAAAAAATGATCCTTTCTGCGAAACCTATCATTCCTCAGAATTTATTGCAGAGGTCTTGAATCACCCTGTATTATTTATATATGTTTTTATATATTTTTATATAAAAAACTTTTTACCGGGCAACGTTTGAATTTTGTGCGTGTGTCATTAGAATAGGAATTGAAAAATTGAGGCAAGATTTCGGAATAGAAAAGTAACTTGGTACTTAGGGGAGGGTATAGTTTCAGAATAAAAGAATTCTATACTACATAATTAATATTATATTTCTCACGAGCAGCAAACATTATCCGATATAGACATCTAGAATACCAGCAGATTCGTAGTGAGAGATCTTTAAATGTGACCAAAATTTAAAAAAATTTAAAGAAAGTCGAGATATCCGCCATCAAGAAATGTCAAAAAATTTAGTATTTTATCACCGATTCCCTATGTGCTTGAAATTTCGAGATCGTTTAATTTCTGGCGGCCTCTGCCGTCAATTGGGGCGTATTGATGATAGCATGAGAAGTCTCCTTTTGCGTGAGAGAGGGTGAATCGCGCGCGCAGTCAGGGTACGTGATCAGCGTGATGATCTGCCATTCCGCTTTTCTCCCGTTATTCCGGTGATGGTGCAGTGTCATGACCGCAAGAGGATCTGTCCTGGTGAAAGCAAGCAGACCAGCAGCAACAGCAGCAACGGCAACGAGGGTAAACCAGCTTCTGAGAGAGTAGCGGCAGCGGAGGGTGCGCTTCAGTCACACAGATGATGACGTTCGATAAGCGCGGACGGGTGCGCGTGACATTTCGAAAACTAATCTCCGAGCAATGCGAAACTCAATGAGGATAAATAAATAGGATAATAAAATAGGAGAGCAAAAACTAGGGTGATTTTGCCGTAAGGCATCTTGGTCATCTTCCTCGCATGTCTATAACGACGGAATTTAATCCTTAGCAGAATTTTCGAGATTATTGTGAATGAGTGCGTGTATACATTTTCGTGTATGTACATGTTTAAAGGATCGAATGGCTTCTCTTGTCAAGGGTAAACGCATGGTGGAAAGATCCTTTCTTTCTACCATGGGTAAACGTAGTATATATTAAAGTTTATTGTCGCTTCATATGCGATAGTATGTGCTACAGTTAAGGGCGCATGCATGCAAGATATCGCCGCCATCGCCGACATCGCCGACATCGCCGCCGCCGTCGCCGCCGTCGCCGCCGCCGCCGCCGCCGCCGCCGCCGCCGCCGCCGCCGCCGCCGCCGCCGCCGCCGCCGCCGCCGCCGCCGCCGCTGCCACCGCTGCCACCGCCACCACAGCCGTCGCCGTCGATGCCGCCGTCGCGTCGCCCGATGCGTCGTCGTCGCACCACCGGGCGTCTCATTTGATATGTGGGGTCGCATTCACCACCGCGATAGCCGTCGAGCCGCGTTACTACGTGCCGCGCACATTCCGTTGTTCGTCGCGCTCTTGTGACCAGTTATAGGCGTGTCGGGGTTCGTGATAACCGCGTGAGAGTGCAAATATTGTGCGAACGGTGCGAATATATCTCGAGAGAGAAAGAGAAAGAGAGAGAGAGAGAGAGAGAGAGAGAGAGAGAGAGAGAGAGAGAGAGAGAGAGAGAGAGAGAGAGTGAGTGTGTGTGTGAGAAAAGCTCCGCGACGGGGTGAGTTTGTTTGGTAAGAGAGAGGCCTACTCCGAGCGAGATGAAAGTAAGTCGAGATTATTTTTGCAGTGGACGCGTTGACTTCTGAAGGATGTACAAAGTATATGGATAAAAATGATTCCATTAACTTTTATTTGAATAAGTTTGATTTTCCTAAGTTTATTTTTGAATTTTGATACGTCGCGTTCGCGATTTAAAATGCGAGGAGTTAGAGTTTTTCTTTATTCATTATTTAGGCATGTGTTGCAATATTTATAATTTTTATTTCTATTTTTCAATCTTGGTTCTGAAATATATATCCCCTCAACATATATTCGATAATTTAGGTAATTTAGACCAGTAAAATGCTGACAAAAATTTTACAGAATTATGCAAAATTATTTTCTTACTGTGAAATCTCTTATAGCCTTTTTTGCTTTCTTTTAATTGTTGCGGAGTATCATAAAAGATGTGATAGTTTTGATTATATGGTTTATTGACTTGAGTTATAATGTAAGGCGTGTCAGAAATCTCCTTGTGAGAGAAGGAGATTAATTTCTGAAGTAAGACCAAAATATATGCAAACTATAATGCTGTGCAAAAGTGTCTATTCTTTTTACGTAGAAAACTATTTTTGAATAAATTTAATATTTGAGAGAGAGATATTTTAACAAATATGAATTATGAAATTCATGTTTACACAAATGATAAACACTTATGAGGTAAGTTTAACGAGCTGGATAAATGATAAAGGTTTGATATCAGTGTGATTCGCTATAAAAATTTCGCGATAAATTTGACACATTACATTAGACAATTCCAGGAGTTGATTTTCTCACTTCAGTTTTCGAATCAATTACGAATTTTTTTTATTCCGCCTTTCCTTTAGAGTTCTAGATTTTTCTTTTATATTTCCTCTTTGGTTTTAATTTTTCATCTGCGTTTTATAATGATTAATTATTTATGACTAATAGATAATTTAACGTGGTTTGCTCTTTTCTTTCTTTTTGCTTTTTATACTGCTTTTTTTGCTTTTTATATATACTCTCAAAAATCCAGATTATATTTTTTTAACTTTAAAAGGAATCGATAGTTTTGCATGTTATTGTTGCATCATGACACAATTTCAATGTTATTATCCGTTGTTGAATTTAACACGTGTATGCAATTGAGCAAACTGAAAAAAAGCACGAGTCGTTTTCATATTTTTCAAAAAGGTAACATTAAAATCCTTTTCTATTTTTTTGTTGTTAGTTTTAATCACCGAGATACTTATATATTTACACATATTTCGTAGAATTTTGAATAGGATTTTTCAGGAATCTTGTTAATAAATGCAAATAAATTTTGACGATTGCATTTACAAGTGCATTTACAAATCTCATGGAAATTAGTAGATTTTGTGCACGCGGAAATAAATTAAAGGAACGATAGAAGAGATTTTTGAGGCATACTCAGATATCTTATATGCTAAAAATATGAATATATTAGCTAACAAACAAAATATTTATTATTGTTACCTGCTAGTAGGCTAGAAAAAGCCTACTAGCAGGGAATTGGTATGGAATTGTTATATCACGTGTAACATTCAAACAATATTATTGTTCGTCCAACGAAGCGTACTAAGACAATCAATAATTACGTACAATGCAACAAGGTTACAGATTATTTTCCAAACCAGCATATAATATTATTTCAACACTATATGTAATTTAATCTTAACGATTTACTTTTATTCAACACGGGAGATAATAACGACATTACGGTTGCTTGAAATGCGGATGTCGCGAGACATGTAAATAAGTCAGGAAATATTCGCAGATATTTATTGCATATTCGGACTGGATATTTCGTTGGATATTCGTGCCATGCAGATTGCTCAATATGTTAAAGAAAACCGGCGTTTAACGTTGGAAGCGCCGTTATTGACCATCTCGCTATCCTTTTCCGAGCGCATGGGCGCGGTTCTGATCTTATAATACTCTGTTCTACTTTCTAGCGTATCCGTGCTGTTTTATATGCACCTCGCGCATTTTTATTTTTTGATTGTTCCCGTTTATCGAAACATGGGATGTGGAAACACTTAGGCGAAAATCACCTTAAACGAATATTAATAAATCTGTCATTTGTCAATCTAAAATTATTAAAATTAGAGACGATTTGCGACTCGGCACTTTCTTAATTGAATACTTGAAAATCGTTAGAATTTACAAGGAATAATACAGATTATGAATAATTTGAATAATAATATAAACACTTTGTAATCAAGTCCGAAAATGTCAAATATATAACGTCGAATATACAAAATACTATTTAACATTTTATATTTTTGTTACAGCGAAAAATATTTTAAATAATTAATGGCAATAATATGAAATCAATTTGCTTTGATTTGATGTATTATAAAAAAACGAAGGACATCTATTGACTACATTGTGTCGTCTAGTTTGTTACACTGATCTGTGCATTTATCGGCTGTTTTCACTGTCTGTCTATAAATTGATCAAAACTGCTTGTGTATAAATAGATTAAATCGATCTTTGTATATAATAGTGCTCTTAAACTATCGAAAAGATATTATTTTTTGTACAATAAAATATATATAACCGTGTTTGTGTGCGTGCGCGAGCGTGGATATACAGGGTGGCTTATTTTAATTTATCCACTCAAATATCTCAAAACCCGTAAGTTTTAGAAGGAAACTTTTTAGACAAAAGTTGTTTGGCTCTGAGGGGGAAGAAGATAAGAATATTAGTTGAACCTTGGGTGGCGTCGTTAAGGTCAAGGTTACTTTGAATTTTTCAAATTAGACCCCCTATTTTTTATGACATATTCTTGTAGCCTTGTCGAGACCTTTCAAAACACTATAATAAAGCTCTCTTTCGTTAAGAATTTTCTGATATTTTAAATTTTATCATGATATTCTTAATATAAAAAGTGAAATATCTCGTAAAGTACTTTTCGATGTTTTTACCTTGATACTTTTATTATACGTAGAATAATGAAAAGAATTGATTATTGTAAAAAAAAAACGGCAAAAGGTTGCATTTTGTAAACGCATTCAATTTTTGAAAATTGCAAATGTAAAAATTAACATTAGATATTATTTGATTCCTTTCATTATTCTACGTATAAAAGTATCAAGGTAAAGTCATCAAAAAGTGAATACTTTACGAGATGTTTTATATTTTATATTAAAATATCATGACAAAATTTAAAATATCTCAAGAAATTTTTAATAAAAAAGAGCTTTATTATAGTCTTTTGAAAACATCTCGACAAGGGTTACAAGAATACCTATGCCTGCCATAAAAAATAGGGAGTTTAAATTTAAAAAATTCAAAGTAACCCTGACGACCTTAACATCCAAGGTCTAATTAATATATTCTTATATTCTCCCCCCCCCCCTCAGAACCAAACAAATTTTGTCTAAATAGTTTTCTTCTAAAACTTACGGGTTTTGAGATATTTGAGTAAATAAATTAAAATAAGCCACCCTGTATATATTGATGATATTAATATTATTATTTTCTATTTATTTTATGTATCTAACGTACTTATGTTTTATTTAAATTATTTAAAATATTTAAAGTAATATGTACTTATCAAATTATTGCACCACAAATATCATTGTATAATTTTTTTGAACTATAGTTATTAAATGGTTAGTTTATGTACAAAGTTCTCGTTACATCGATATTTTGTTACTACAATGTGAAATCATATCTGCCGCGAGCAGATTCTTCTATTTTTAAAAGCATGCTTGTTCAAACAAAAATAAATCTCGATGGTTAGATTATTCTCTATTATAGTTATTCATTTATAATTAATTTTTCTTGTAACTGATATTACTCAAATCGATTCTAAATTGTAACATCATGTTTGCGGTTTGAATCGACATTAAGTGATTAAGTAGTTATTTACTCGTGCAGCGCAAATTCTCGCCTGTGTAAATTGATCAACATTACAAACCGACTAATTGTAAGTCGGTCAGTATATTGATTGCCGTAAAAAATAGTGGCTTTATTATTGTCCGATTAACAAGCTCTACATCGTTATCAGATATACTTTGTGACACATTATTCAAAAACATCATAATATGGCGCATAATGACACCATTGTGATTAAAGAGATGAGAGTGTATATTCCACATTTCAAATTATGATATTTAATGCACATTGTAGTTTACATAAATTATAAATTATAAATTAAGCAAATAATGGGCTATGAGAGCCAACGCAAGATCTAATATGCGAAAAATTATATTTAACAATTCTTAGTCAATACATTAAAAAAATCAGACGTTTCAGCCCTAAATCGGGCCCTCTTCAGTGATAGTAAGTCAAAGAACGCATATACGTGATGTACAAAAAATTAAAATTATTATTCACGCAAACGGTGGCATCGCACAATGGCTAACGCGAAACGCAAGCACCGACATAGGAAGGGTTCGCATTTTTAAAAACGTCAAGTGCGCATCTTGAATCTACAATGTCACAACGCGTATGTCCGACACGCATCCGTGCAGCAAACGACAGCGAGAATCAATTTCGTCTTCCATAGCAGAGGGAGACGAAAGGCAGCAAACTGTGGCCTGACAGAACTACAGAATGCAGTAACTGTTAAGAACTTTACAAGAGATAGAAATGTGATTGACTTACTGGATGCTACGCGGACAGCGGTCAAGCATCTTAGAAGGCATCCATAGCCATTCTCCATCTGGAGAGAGCGATATGTAGTCGGTGGTGTCTGAACTACGAATGTGAGTTCGAAAAACGCACGCCGTGAACTCAAAAACACGCAAACATATAATAGTTAAAAACAAACAAACATATCGCCGAAAAACAAAAAGCCGCACCAAGAGAAAACAACGAATTTGTTTAAACGGTAGAACGATGTTTTATTTTATTTATTAGCGGGATATATGATTCGCCTAAAAAAGGCAGTGTCTGTTTGTAAATTGACACCATTATGTTGTAAACCGATATGCAACATTTCAGAAACCCAGCGTCTGACATAGAACGGTTCTTTGTCGAGAATTGCGGCACTCCCGAAATCAAACTTGTGATTATGATCCACACAATGCATCTGCACCACCGAATGTCCCCCCGGCTTTGCTTGCTCATGCTCCTTAATACGTGTTCCCAAAAGTCTACCCGTCTGTCCCGTATAAGAAGCATCGCAATCAGAGCAATTAATGCGATACACAACGTTGCTTTGAGAAGCATCATCAACAGTATCCTTATGTACTTTAATAAGACCATTAAGTCGGTTAAAACCATATAAACTCAATTTTCTGTCTATAATACTAGCAAGATGAGTGAACTTTTCTGAAATATTTTTTACATACGGAACAGACAAGTAAGACCTGCTCGTTAGCTCTTCATCGTCGGAAGGCCCCAAGGGAGATCTTTTAAAAAGAGATTTAAGCTTTTCCAAAAGTATCGCGAAAACAAAGTCCAGCGGGTAACCATTTTCAAGTAAGAGTGTAATAGCCAGAGACAGATTTTTCTGGTGGAAACTAGGATGGGACAGTCTGAAAGCTCTGTCAATTAATCCCATAGCTACTCCCCTCTTTTAGCTATTAGGATGGCTAGAAAAGAAGCTGAGGTATCGTCCAAAGAAAGTTGGTTTGTGATACCAATCAGATATCAATCTTTCATTATCAACTATTATTGTGGTATCAAGAAAATTAAGAGTGTTGTTATCACTGATTTCTATTGTAAACTGTAGCCTGTTATGGATGGAGTTAAAAATGTCAAGAGTGTCTTGTAAAAACTCAAAGGGCGCTGCAGATGCAACGTCATCGACATAGCGAAAATAAAAAGGTGGAATATATGTATGTAAAGTTTTTAACAGTTACTGCATTCTGTAGTTCTGTCGGGCCACAGTGTGCTGCCTTTCGTCTCCCTCTGCTATGGAAGACGAAATTGATTCTCGCTGTCGTTTGCTGCACGGATGCGTGTCGGACATACTCGTTGTAACATTGTAGATTTAAGATACGCACTTGACGTTCTTAAAAATGCGAACCCTTCCTATGTCGGTGCTTGCGTTTCGCGTTAGCCATTGTGCGATGCCACCGTTTGCGTAAATAATAATTTTAATTTTTTGTACATCACGTATATGCGTTCTTTGACTTACTATCACTGAAGAGGGCCCGATTTAGGGCTGAAACGTCTGATTTTTTAATGTATTGACTAAGAATTGTTAAATATAATTTTTCGCATATTAGATCTTGCGTTGGCTCTCATAGCCCATTATTTACTTAATTTGTTTTTGTTCAGAGCCTTATTATACATTTGTTTATAAATTATAGTTCAAGAATTAGTGATGTATTTGATGTTATATAAGGTGTCCGAAAATTTCCGGACGGCAAAATATCTCGAAAAACATAAGTTTTATAAAAAAATTTTCAGACAAATGTTATAGGATTTAAAGAAGTGTTTACTGGCCTTATGAGTTTGTCCTTGAGTGGTGTCCCCAAGGTTAGGTCAAAGTCACCTTGAATTTTTTAAATAAGACCCCCTATTTTTATCGCATATTTTTATAGCTCCTCCTTTTGAGACTTTTTCAAAACACTATAATTTTATCTAGTTTGGGTGAGCCGTTTCGAAGTTATTGAGCTTTTTATGGTAATATGTCGGCGATTATAACTATTGTATTATATCTATGTATGAAGGAGGAATATGAAGATATGCTAAGAAATCAAATAGTAAGCAGCAATATAACACAAAATAATAACCAGAAGCTATTGTAGGTGAAAACTTTGAGCGCATGGTTCCAACAAAATGATGCAGGACCACATTATGGAAGGCACGTAATTATTTATGCAGTTTTTTCTAATTGATGGATAAGAAGAAGAGGAACGATTGAGTGGCCACTTTGATCTATCTCACCAGACTCTTTGTCGTTACTTATAATAACTTTCTATGGGGCTACCTGAAAAGTAAAGTTTATAAAACAAAACCCCCCATAAAATCTAGATGATCTCCGTCGTCAAATCCGTGATGAGGCTAAACTTATCTCTAGTGATTATATTAATAATGCTGTTTCATCTCTTTAAAATGGAATAGCATGTTCTGTCAAACTGTGAATGATGGCCAATTTGACCATTTATTATAATACATTAACATTAGCAGCATCTCTTTGCTAGGCCCACTTTATCACATATCTTCATCTACTAATAATTTTTACTTCTACATTGATTTATTTTAAAACTTTTTAAGTGCTATGGGTTTTCTTAATTTTATTTTTGTTTTATTATTTAACTTTATTATTTTGTCCTTTATTCCTTATAGTGTATTTTCTTCTTTATTCTTTATGTTGGAGAATATTATTATTCTTGATTTAGCGAGTGTTACTAGTCATAGCGTGAAAAGTAACACGAGATGCATGAAAGGGATTGCAACAGCTTTTGAATTCTTTTATTTTACTTTAGATTTACATATTATTACCGTCTCGATTCATTTCCAGTATTTCGTCGGCAGTCTCTTTGGCTATTAATATTTAAATAAAAGATGATCTCTAACGGTCCACCTGCAGCTTTGTCATTTCATTCTGCAAAAGCAATTAGACTATTATTTCCTCACGGAAAGAACACCCAATTTTCGGTGTAAACATACCCTCAAAAAGACCGTCAATGGTTTGGTGTAAATTCCGATCGTCAATTGATGGTCAACAACGAAATGAGGGTTAATCACGAAAAGAATCCTCAAACGGGGTACTCTCAAATAAGTATAACCCCTAAATAGGAGTACGCTCAAATGAGTGTATAACCCCCAAATAGGGATACCCTCCATGGGTTAAATATATTTCATATTTAAATCAGTTATTTAAAAGCATGTATATAAATATTTCCAACAATTTCTTAAAAGTCGCTTTGCAGACCTCTGCACTAAGTGATACTTGAGGTATCACTTAAGCTGATTCGCAGCAAAAAATATCACGATTAAGCATCTCACAAGCTCGCCTCATATACTAGCGCGTGATAATATTTGATTGCGAGAAAGTACTGGCGCTCACGTGGTAGCGGCAGCGCGCGTTATTAGTGTTCGCGGTCGTCGAGCGTACTCGCGAAATCGCGGGGCTACGTCTTCGCGTTTATCGCAATCGTATCAATTGTTGTGGTGGAAATTATTAAATTATTAACTTTTATATTTTATTATTAAGTTTTTGATAATAAAAATTAATGTAATATTAAGTACAGTTATATACATATATATGTTTTGACACCACGATTTATTATTTATCTAATTTATATTAAAAGCTTTTATAATTAAATATTTATACAAAGTTTGTGTTTTATTAAAAATTAAATTATGTAAATTAATATAAAATATTATAAATATTGAAATATACTCCTAAAAATGGTCTAAGACGTCATATCATAAGACATCTTGAAGATGTCTTAATGACGTCTTTAAGACGTCATATGTCCCGATTTGAGGCATGCATGTTGCCTGTGTTTATATATTATGTACATATATGTATATATAACAATTTCAATTATTTTAATTGCCAGGCAATCTCCTCGAAAAAATAAAAAAAAACGTTTATAAATGCTTGCAGAGGGATTCACTAAAACATGTTTCTTTCAGAACAATTTGTGAAACTGGTTGAAAAAATTATGTTTTCGAAAATAAATATAAAAATCCTGAAAGTTAAAATATCGTCATATAATTACTTTATGACGAGTCACTGTACAGTCATTTTGGAGTCATGATAGTTCTAGTGATCACACTTTGACTTTTTCCTGTCATCTTGACGTCACAATGATATCATCTTGACTTTTTGTTCTCCTTGGGATACTATTCTTAATTATAGCAATTTCAATATTTAAATTTAATTACTTTTTTAAACGACATAAATAATAATAAAAAAATTAGAGCTCAATATAATGTATAAATAAAATATATAATTAGTTACCGCAAAATAGGCGACATGATATGCATACATAATATACATATTTACATGTTGACGCCGGTCACATTCAACCGACATTGACGATAAAACCGTGAAAATAACATCCAGGTCGATGCTCTCAATTATTTGACGGTAACACCAAAAATGACATCCAAAATAAAGGTCACACCCAACTATTTGAGAGTAACACCAAAAATAATATTTAGATTGATGGCCACACTCAACCGACACTCAATTATTTAACGGTGACACCGAAAATGATACCCAAAATGAAGGTCACACCCAACTATTTGATAGTAACACCAAAAATCATATCCAGATTGACTTTCACACTCAACCGACACTCAATTATTTAACGGTAACATCGAAAATGATACCAAAAATGAAGATCACACCCAAATATTTGAGGGTAACACCAGAATTGACACTAAAATTGATGGTAAACCCTCAAGTGACACCCAAATTGACGGTAAACACCAAAAATTTCTGTTTTTTTCGTAAGGGTTTCCTCTAACTGTTGTCAAAGGCTCGTCATCCCTGGCATGATATTCTTTGTTACGTGTGCGTATAAAAACCTCCGAAATCTACGGCCTGGTGCCATTTGTGAGTTATCAAGAGTCTGTCAATCATCGTCGGTCGTTAGACGAAGTAATAGTCGATCGGTGAGTTTAAAATAAAAGTTACGTTACCGAAAGTGAATATAATCTGGGACTTGTATTTCAGTTTTATTTTCAAATTATGTTTGTATCCGTTTTTATATTTTGATCATTTGAATAAAGTGTTGTGTTACATCAAACATGCAATGTAAGTATCATTGGTCCTCGCGTACATTCCCTCCAAATTTACTCATTCCCGCGCGAATATTTTATTCTTTATTCTTATTAGTTACAATTGTCGACATATTACCATAAAAAGCTCATTAACTTTGAAACCGCTGACTCAAAGTGGATAAAATTACAGTGTTTGGAAAGGTCTCGAGAAGAGGTTATAAGAATATGCTGTAACAAATAAGGGATTTAAAAAATTCAAGGTAACCTTGGAGACATCACCCAAACTCATAAAACCAGTAAATAAACCTTTTTAAATCCTACAAATATTGTCTGAAAATTTTTTTTATAAAACTTATATTTTCCGACATATTTCACCGTCCCACAACTTTTTGGACATCCTGTATATGCATGAAGAATAGAGAGAAGGAGCCCGAACTGTGTGTTTGAGATATGCGACCCAAACCGAGGCCCGGCGATGGTACCTATAGATACCTATAGGTGGCATTACAATCAAAGTGACTAGTGTCCCTAGAAGTAAGAGTCTGGCCAAAGTTCTAGTTTAATACAAAATGGCGTATGTATACTATAGGTGTAGTAGTAACAGTTTGAATGTGTTTGTACCTTCTTTTACAGACATTACTGCATTTCGTCAGTGATTGGTGCCGTCATTGCGTATCAAGCCAATCAAAAGTTGGACCACAATAGGCCAGACTCTTACTTCTAGGGACTCTACAAATGACTAATAGCTTGAGGAGGAGGAGAGATTGCAGGGTGGAGAATCGTGCATGTACTGTGTACAAAATAACTCCGGTGACATTTTCCGTACCCTTTTGTTATTGTTTTTTCATCGATTATTAGTAATTTCTCATAATACTGAATGTGTGACATGAAAGTGCGAGGACCAAAAATTTAGCCAAATCTTTGGCTGCACGACCGTTAACTTCTTCTTATTTCTTTCGAAGAGAAAGACTAATAAAAATTGGGAAGGTGTTCTGTAATGATCTTTCTCCCCAAAGAACCCGATGCAAATATATTTCAATATTAAAATAAATACGAACCTTGTTTGGGAATTTGAAAAACTTTTATTAGGTATATTAAGCGATTAACTTTTTTCTTTTACAGGCATTCCCTGATTTGCAATCAGGATATGCACACACTATTGCCATTTTTCTCTGCAGTAATAAAAACTCACAATTTGTCGAAAAGCAACAATGGAGAAACTGTAAACACTTTCTTGACAACTAAAACAGAACTAACAAAAAAATCCACCGTACTGTGTACGTGTGAGTCCGCGTGAGACGAAAGCGCAACCTTCCCTTGTAACCATCTCCGATAGAAAACGATTAAAAACGGCTATATCTGTATCGTTTTTAATCGTATCTTATCGGTTCTATCGTTGCATATTTAGAGAACAGATAAAACATTAATTGAATCGAATCGGTTTCTATCGTTTTAGATCAGAATAAGAAAATAACTATACTATAGTTATGAATCGTTTTCTATATGTACAATTATTGCCCGTCTGAATCAATCGTATATACACGATATAATATATATCGTTATTTATGGTAATAATTTTACCGCATGCATTAATACGGATATATAAGAATAAAATGATAGACATCTCATCGATATTTATATGACTTAACCGAACCGATACATCTATCGTTTCTTATCAGAATTTTCCGACATACAACTTATCATCTTCTGTACGGCAGCAAATCGGTTCGTTTTCTATCGTATATCAATGATATAAATTGAATCGTTTGAAAGCCTTCTACTTTGCATATGTTTTTATAAGGTTAAAACGATAGACATCTCGTCGATATTTATACGACTTAACCGAACCGACACATCTATCGTTTCTTATCAGAATTTTCCGACAGACAACTTATCATCTTCTGTACGGCAGCAAATTGGTTCGTTTTCTATCGTATATCAATGATATAAATTGAATCGTTTGAAAGCCAAGTATTCCAGAATCTCAAGCCAGAATCCCAAGTATTTTGTAACGTGAGTTTCTGATAGAATATAGTAAATAAACTCCTTACAGAAAAGTATTACTGGTTGGTCAGTAATTTATTACTGAGTCTAGTGATTTTTTACTGGCGATTAGTATTTTATTCTTGTATTTAGTCAGTAGTTTAACTACTGGCAAATGAGTAATATCTAGTAGTATTAGTAGTTCTTCCGGGATTCGAAGTACTAATACAAGTACTTCAGTATTTGCTTATATAGTAAAAAAGTACTGAAGTATTAGAGATTCTAGTAGTTGTGTTTAGACGTGAAGTACTGATAGAATGAGTAAGTAGTTTTCCTAGTAATTCATTACTTGGTCTAGTACTTAAGTACTGGTATAGATGAGATTCAACTGCATTTCTGGGGCGGCAAACGCCTGAAGTACTGAATTCATATAATTCATTTAAGGATCGACAGGAGTCATTTATTACTAGAATCGTAAAATCCGTATTATGGCATAAATTATTCACTTACAATAATGATTTAAAAAAACATTTATTTAACATTTACTCAACATTAATTTAATATTTGTGTTATATTGATTAATTATTTGCAATAATCATTTTAAAAAACATTTATTTAACATTTATTAAACATTATTTGATATTTATTTTACATAAATTATTCAAACACGATGAAACACATTTACTTCGCCAGCGTATAAGAAATTTAATTTGATAAATTATTTATTTACAATAATGATTTTAAAAAACATTTATTTAACATTTATTCGGCAATAATATAATATTTATGTAATATTGATTATTTATTTGTAACAATAATTTGAAAAAACATTTATTTAACATTTATTTGACATTAATTTAATATTTATTTTATATTAATTATTTATTTGCAATAATGATTTAAAGAAAACGTATATTTAACATTTATTTGACATTAATTTAATATTTATTTTACAATAATTATTTATTTACTATAATAATTTTCGCATCGCCGAGCCCGTAACCCGTATTCAAGATTCAACATCGATCCCTATATATAGAGAGACGTCTTCGCGAGGTTCTTCGTAATTCAGTACTTTTCACAACAAGTAGTTTCAGTAATTTTTCACCAGTACTCAATATCCAGTAATTCAATACTAAGCATCAGTAGTTCTGTGTAATAAATTACTCCCAGCAATCCAGTACTGCCCAGTATTTTTGAAGTATCGGCCAAAATATTACTGCCAGTATTTACAATAATTTATTACTGACAATGAGTACTTTTAGTGCTTTTTTTTCTGTAAGGGACAATTCACTAACCATATTAAAAACGATAGAAACTGATGTGCAGCTGATAAGACATTTACGATAAGATTCAAAGTATTTTGTAACGTGAGTGTCTGATAGAGTACCGTAAATAAACAATTTACTAACCATATTAAAAACGATAAAAACTGATGTGCAGCTGATAAGACATTTACGATAAGATTCAAAGTATTTTGTAACGTGAGTGTCTGATAGAGTACCGTAAATAAAAAATTCACTAACCATATTAAAAACGATAAAAACTGATGTATAGTTGATAAGACATTTACGATAGAATCCTAAGTATTTTGTAACGTGAGTTTCTGATAGAGTACCGTAAATAAACGATTCATTAACCATATTAAAAACTATAAGAAATTTTTCATCGTTTTCTATCGGAGATGGTTACAAGGGTTGCGAAGCATTAGTAAACTACCCTGCGGCACAGCATTCAGTCGCACGTTTCGGAAATTCCTCCATGCCAGTTCGACCTCTTTCTCTCTATTCTTTATGTGTATATGTAATCAACGTCTTAAAGACTTAAAAAATATCCGCCAATACGAGCAACATACACACACACGCGCCCACACGCACACACATGCGCGCGCACACACACACATATACAGTGTAGCTCACATAAACCTTTATAACTCGACTCGCTCGATTATATTATAACATAAGGGAATTAAAACAATATTGTATTATACACTACAAATTACTTAATTTACTAAATGCATAAAGTGTCCACCATAAACTTGCAAATTTATTTATGAAAATTAAAATAATTTTTTGCTTTAGTAACACCTAAAATGTCAAATGTGCGAAATAGTATTTTAATTTGCATAAATAAATGTTTGCAAGTTCGTGTTGGATATTTTGAGCGCTTTTAATAATAAGTTGAGTAATTCGAAGTAGAGTGTTATATTGACTTCTCTTGACATGTCTATCTGAAAAGTGAAAATGTCTATGAAAAAAAATTTAAATTTCTTGTATTTATTAATAGAAGTATTTTATAAAAAAATACACTGGGAATAAAAAAAAAAACAGTAATAGTCTCTGAATTTTCGTTCATTCTCAACTTTCAATTTTAATACGCAGATGCTTACTGAAAAAAAGTAATGTCTACTGAAAAACACAGTAATACCCAGATAGCAAAATCTGACTGGAGCACGTTTTGCAATTTATGTGCTGCATATTATAGCGACAGAATGCTATCAATATTTTAGCAGGTTATGCCGTTTCAGTTAATGCCGTCAGAAACGCAGCAAAAATCAAGCACAACGTGCGTCACGATGTAATGGCAGAAATGCGGCAAAAATTGAGCCAAGATTACCAGCATAAATAGAGCAAATTTCAAACATCGTATGCTGGCACAATGTGTCCAGCAGAATGCACACTGAGATTGCACATAACTTGCTCTCACAGTGTAACAACAGATTGTCAGCAGAAATCAAACTTGTCAGCAAGTACGCTATGATGGCAGAAACGCAGCAGAAATTCAGCATGCTCTGTTGTCGTATTGAATTAAATTGGATGAAGATTTTCGAACTAATTCAATGCCGATAGATGCCATCCAATATGATCTGTTTCTCGTATTTAAAATTTGACGAACAATGTTATAAGAACAGTGTCAAGAGACACGACAGCGTCTCGCGCCAAAAGCAGCGCCTAAGTTTAAGGGGTAACACCACTGTAAAACTCGAAAATGAAGCGTCTTTTTGCGATTTTTTTTTTGGTGGAAGAAAAAGTAGGAGGATAATTATATTCGAGAATGTTCTTAACTATGTATTGAAGTATTCACAAAAATTTTTTTATTGCAAAATAATAAAAAATGGCGGCGCGGGAGCCGTTCCCGCCAGTCTCGTTTAATTTCAGGCGCTCCGCGGCACGCAGTACAAGTGCCGTAAAAATTAATCTGAAACAAAATAAAAAATTTTTCTATAATCTGCATGAGTATATCTAGTGAAAGACGTAGGGGATCTTGAAAATATTAATTTTTGATTAATTGGTGGTCATTTGAATTTAAAGTTCGATTTTTGACCTAAAAAATGGGTACTAATTCGTACATATAAAATCTAAATTTCAACTTATCGAAAATCCGCTACGTTTTTCACTGCGGAATCTTGTTTTAAAGATGTGGTAAAAATTTGGAGTGAAAAAAATGAAAATTGTTTGAGTTATGCTGCGTGCCGCGAAATTAGCGGGAACGGCTCCCGCGCCGCTATTTTTTATTATTTTGCAATAAAAAAATTTGTGTGAATACTTCAATACATGGTTAAGAACATTCTCGAATATAATTATCCTCCTACTTTTTCTTCCACCAAAAAAAAAGATGCTTTATTTTCGAGTTTTACAGTGGTGTTACCCCTTAATATAAATCATGGTACGACACAACTTTTGCATCAGTTGTATCGTAGAGTCCATTCTCATATAATAAAGAGAGTGGCACACTTGAAAAATAACATTTTGAAAATAATAATTCTCAATATGTATGTATGAAAATTTCTGATAAATTAACATAAATTTTTTTATATTATATGTATATATATATATACATATATTGGCGAAACGTATGTCATTTTTATTTTGTCTGAGTTTTTCTAAAAAACGTCCCAATTCGTATAAAAATTCTGAGAAAATGTGAAAATTTTTATAGAAATTTCGATGAAAATATATTATATTAAAAATAGGTAATTCTAACAAAAGATATTTTTCCATCAGGAAAATCCTGATTAATTTCTGCCGTGTTTCTGCTGCGATATTGTGACAACACATCATGCTCGATTTCTGCTCTACATCTGCTGTTGATAACTAATATTGCAGACTCTGTTTGTTATTAGCTGCATTTCCAGCGTCATATCGTGACGGCATACCATGCTCCGTTTCTGCTGCATTTCTGCCATTACATTGTGCTGGCACATTGTGCTGGCAGAACCAAAGCTTAATGAGGACGCAGCGGAGCAGAATCTGCTGCAAACTCATGATTGAATCTGCTGGCATACTGCTAGCATTTTGCTATCTGGGTATCTAAAGATCAAGATTGTAAGCAATATTGTCTAAAAAAATAAATAGTTACTGAGAAGTTTGAGTATTCAATCATGTGCGATTCTGTACACTGACAAAAAACAGTAATAGTCTCTGTATTTTCATTCATTCTCAATTGTTAATCTTAATACGCAGATGCTTACTAAAAAAAGTAATATCTGCTAAAAAATACAGTAATATCTAAAGGTCAAGATTGTAAGCAATATTGTTTGAAAAAATAAATAATTACTGAGAAGTTTCAGTATTCAATCATGTGCGATTCTGTAACCATTACTGTTGGCTCTCTCAGTATTCGTTCTATCACGCGAGCTCAGAAATATGAGTTTCAGAATAGTTACTGTAGAATAGATTGTTAGCTCAGCGTTAGCGTATTAGGTTGCCATTCCGGAATCTTAGGTTTGAATCCCGTCAAAGCGTTCTCAAAAATTGTAAAATGTATAATTATAATTAATACGTAATTGTAATTAAGAAAATACAATATATGCGAAACCGTGAATACAGATTAGATTAAACCATAAAAGTAATAAAAAAATAAGAACTATTTAAAAATAAAAATAATTTTTTTCCGTTAAAATATTGCACCGGAATCGTTACTGGTCTTTATCGTAATGGTTATGGAACGATACACAACTGATCCAATACTGGATTAGGAAATAAGCCGTCAATCTGTACTCGTTACTGTAGAATCCGTAAGGGT
This sequence comes from Leptothorax acervorum, assembly GCA_035220615.1. Lineage (NCBI taxonomy): Eukaryota > Metazoa > Arthropoda > Insecta > Hymenoptera > Formicidae > Leptothorax > Leptothorax acervorum. Next base: position 241,920 of record JASTWQ010000202.1, read on the forward strand.
GCATCCCGATGGAGAAAGAAACAGCGGAACGGCACAGTAACGGAAAAGAGAGATGGTGGAAGTTAGCCAATCAGAGTAATTCCGTTTTAATTCCGTTTCGCTTTTTCGTGGCCGGGTTCCCCATGGCAAACATTTTACGGAACGGAACTGAAACGGATATAGTTGCGCATAACCTGTAACAATCTGTTTTAACCATAGACTTATATAGATAGACCGGCCCCTGCCGTAAGAGCACGCGTCGGAAGACCTACGGTGCAGACATAGCCGTGGATCTGGTCCTCTCTCTTTATACTGATCGCTTGGTGGGGATAGAAGTCTAGACTAGTGCCCTGGTGGAAATAATTTTACAATTTTTTACGGGAAAATTACGTAAAAATCACAATTTCTTATAATGTAATTACAACTTTTTACACTATTTTTACGTAATTTTTACGTCAAAAGTACGCAATCTGGGCCATGTTTGCAGTTTCTCATAAATTTACGTAGAAATTTTTATAATCTATACTGCAAAATAAAATATAAAATTTACTTCTCGTAAACCATTGTTTTATTGCTGAAAATCTTGATTACGTCCAAGCTTAACTAAATAAATTTATATTGTACTTAGAAAATTTGCTTACGTCCACCGCTGGATTTGAACCTGGAACCCCTGGATCTTGAGTCAGTCACCTTCCGCACTGTGCTACAACATTGATTGATGAAGACGTTTCGTATTGTCTACATATGTTACACTTATTGTTAGCAGACGTACGGAAGGTGTCAGCTATATTATTATTACCCTTTTAATAGGGTCGGCTTAATATACATGTATATATATGTATATATTTCTTACAAAATTGACGTCGGTCATCGATTCGATATCGAATCGATGACTTATCGACATCGAAATTAACATCGAAAATTACCCGATTTCGATCAAATCGTTTTGGCATCAAAAGTTGCTTCTTTATAACCTGTGTTCAAAACTAAAAATTTTTACCATATAAAAATATGCAGATAGTCATCGAATCGATGTCGATCGATATCGAATCGATGACTGTCTGCATGCTCTTATATGGTGATAGTCTCTTAATTTTAGACAAAATTTTTACAGTTTTGAACACAGGTAACTTAGAAAGAAGCAACTCTTCATGCCAAAACAATTTGTTCGAAATTGGCTGATATATATTGTTTTTATAAACATGTACAACTTCTACAATAAACTAACATTTGATCATAAAAATATTCTTAGAATGTTGTACAAAGTTGTAAATATCGTAGTTGTGATTTTTACAATAATCTACAACTTCTACCATTTACTACATTCTCATAAAAAATATTCATAGAATGTTGTAGACAGTTGTAAATAGTTGTGATTTACACAATAATTTACAACTTCTACAATTTACTACGTTCTCATAAAAATGTTCGTAAAAAGTTGTTGAAATTTGTAAAAATTTATAATACTTTTTAAAACTCACTACAATTTACTACAATTTACCATGAATTTCTACAATTTACCATAAATTTCTACAATTTTCACGAATTTGTAGAAATTTATCATTTGTTGTTTAAGATTTCAATTTTTTGTAGAAATACGTAAATTGTTCTAAAATTATTTCCACCAGGGTAAGGACTAGTAGGGAATAGCCGGGCTAGATTTCTATCCCCACCAAGCAATCAGGAGAAAGAGAGAGGACCAGATCTACGGCTATGTCTGCACCGTAGGTCTTCCGACGCGTGCTCTTATGGCAGGGGCCGGTCTATCTATATAAGTCTATGGTTTTAACCTATAACATGTATTAATCTATATAAAACGATTGAAACTACCAACTCAATATCTCAACATTAATAATTTCATATAGATTAATACAGATTAAAAGTATTAAAACAGATTATTACAGCTTATGCGCGACTATGTCCGTTTCAGTTCTGTTCCGTAAAATGTTTGCCATGGGGAACCCGGCCACGGAAAAGCAAAACGGAATTAAAATGGAATTACTCTGATTGGTTAACTCCCGCCATCTCTCTTTTCCGTTACTGTTCCGTTCCGCAATTTCTTTCTCCATCGGGATGCACCCTTATTACAGTTACTGCAAAATGCGTACTGGGAAAATTTTTTTTCCGTTAAAATATTTATATTACAGTAGGGGAAACTGGGGACAGTTGATCATCTTTTTTGTTTTAAAGAGCTATTTTTGTCATTTTATGGCGTAGGTCAAATGCAATACCATGAAATAGTTAGGAATTTAGTTGGCCTTACTCTATCATAAAGCCGATTTTATTAATCAGTTAATGCAGAAGCTAGTATTAAACTAAAACTGAAAAATGGAAAATTGTACCATGTGTCCCCTATTGAGGGTGAGTTGTTCCAGCGTGTTGGGTGACATGATCTATAGGGGTCACGTCTCCTAACCTTCGATTTTTTACAACAAAACATTTAATTTATATAAGTAATTACTAGTTTTTATTTTAATTAGTGATCAAACCACATTTGGCAGCATCTTCTTATTAATTTTCATAATAAAGCTTCTTATTAATTTGCATATGCTTATAAACAAAAATACTTCTTAAATCTTTTGAACATAACAAAGTAATCTTTTGTTCTTAACTAACAAGTGTGATACTTCTTAAATCTTTTGAACGTAACAAAACTATATCGTACCAAGTCTCCCCACTGACATTAGATTATAATTTTATGTAAATAGTAAATACTTAAATACGACACACGTATTTCTATGACTTACTGTAAAATAAACTATCTATTAGATATGCAAATAAATGCGTATTTGTAAAATATCACTTACCTAATTCAAGAATCCATTATCCATTACCTAATTCAAGAAATCCAATAGGACAAAACTCATTAAAAAGAAGTACGAAATCAGCAAATCACAAAACCGCCCGCCATATGTAAACGTCACGCACGTGGAAAATGTCACTACTACGTGAAGTTAAGTCATGTCATAGACAACCAGTGTTGCTAGTTGAATTAAATACTGAGGTCATAGAAGTACCGTAAAATCGATGTACCGTCTCCCATAAGGATCAAGTATACTCAGTTTCCCCTACATTATGTAATATATATTTTATTTGTAAAAGTTGACAATAGGGGACCCAGCCCCGATAACCTTGACCTTGACATATATTGTCAAGGTCACCCTCCTGAGTGACATTTAGAAAGTTTTAGCCGTCGCTCGTTTTTTATTAATAAGTTATTAACAAAAAAAGTTTGGGAAATATAGCAGTTATTTTGAGTATTAAAAGGCATAAACGACTAATATGTATGTAGAAATAGTACATGTATGAACAAAGAAAAGTCATTTAAAGCAGTGAATCGTTGATATATTGAACAGTACGCCTTTTGTTACAACAGAAAATAGTTAGTTTAAACAAAAATCAACAATGAATTATTGCGTGCACGTTGATATATTAAACTAACGTCATCTTTTTGTTAAAGCAGAGAATAGTTGGTACTTATAGACGGTTTCGATAATCACTGACAACTGTAAGATACGTAGCAAAATATAAACACGAAGAATGTAAACATAGTTTACGCGAGATTTACCTTCTCACATACAGTCTATACTTGTGAATTCTTATAATGGCACAGTCTTGTTCGATTCTTCCAAGTGTAAAGTTCTTACTTTCTAATATATTAGTGCGAAAAATAGTGTATTTCGTTAATAATACAATGCATTTACACGAATTTTTGCATTTAACGTATAATTCTAATGCTCTAATACAATATCTCATTAATAAACAAGTTATTCGTGGTAATCAACGTGCACGCAATATTTCATTGTTGATTTTTGTTTAAACTAACTATTTTCTGCTTTAACAAAAGGCGTACTGTTCAATATATCAACGATTCACTGCTTTAAATGACTTTTCTTTGTTCATGCATGTACTATTTCCACACACATATTAGTCGTTTATGCCTTTTAATACTAAAAATAACTGCTATATTTTCCAAACTTTTTTTGTTAATAACTTTTTAATGAAAAACAAGCGCCGGCTAAAACCTTCTGAAGGTCACTCAGGAGGGTGACCTTGACAATGTAGGGGAGACCGGGGTGAGATCGTCAAGAGGGTGAAATCGTCAAATCAAATATCTCGGAACCTGTATATTGTGCGAACTCGCTATTAACATTGTAAACGCGTCTTATGGTACCCATGTGACCAACGGAGTTTCGGCAGGTTACCTGCCGTGTTATGATTTTTACGAGGGCAAACGTGTTTTCGGAATGTGAAAGTGAAATTTTCTGCGCGTGGAAATTTTGTAATATCTGCAATAATATTTGCTCTCCAAATCTCCAGGTACGTGATTATAAAGAGTAATGCATGCTGAACACGAATCCAGTGTAGTTTTTTCATTATCGTTCATGTCTAATATTTCGTGGGCGATCAAACCTGAAACTTGTGTTTGGGGCCAATTCGTCAGTAAGCACTGAGGGCGGGTCCGGCAGTCTCGTTACTGTGGCGCGCCGGGCGCACGACTTCAGTTCACGGCGATTTTAGGTTAGGTTTCCCTCGAGCGTGATTCTGTCTTCCCTTGCACGTGCGTTACTTTGTATACATAGGGAAATGGTACGCACGTATCGTCGCAAAACGACTCCCGTCGACAAGGAGAAACTCAAGAAGGCAGTTTTTGCGGTGAAAAAAGATAAAATGAGCGCTTACGCAGCTGCAAAACAATTTGATGTCCGGAGAACCACGTTAAACAACTGGTTGAAGAAGAACAACAATTAACAATTATTAACAATTATTAACAATTATTATTAACAATTATTGTTAACAATTATTATTAACAATTATTAACAATTATTATTATTATTATTTATTATTAACAATTATTAACAATTATTATTATTTATTATTAACAATTATTTTTTAATAAGGTTTTGCATAAAACTTTTTAAAAATAAATTTTTATATTTTTTTCTTAAAAAACAATTATTAAAATGTATCCTATTATTTTTCAGGATTAGATGTACGTATTTCTATTAAAAATGCAGTGTGACGAATCCGCCCTGAGTGGGTGACGATTCCACCCAGCCATTTTTGAGATCTCAATTTTTTCACCTTTGTCGTTTTTGCTCTATACCGGTTAAACAAAGCGACGTAGACAAAAATTTTCCATATAAATTTTGTAGCTAAAGGTTCACTCTTTACAATCGTATACCACATTTATAACTAAAATTATTTATTTTGTTGTTAAAAATCGGCACCGAAAAAAGCTGCCGATCTCGCCCCGGTTTCCCCTATATTAAGGTCAAGGTCATCGGGGCTGGGTCCCCTTTTGTCAACTTTTACCATTTTATTTACTATTTATATTGTACTAACGAATTTTCGTTTTACAATATATTTAAATTTTAAAAATAAAAGGTACAGGGAAAAAACAGTCCACTTTTTGTCAAAATTGCTCTAATTATGCTATCTTGTGGCATTTTCAAACAACTTTCATAATTCTTATCTGTTTTGATCAAGAACAGTTACAATTTAATTTATTGGAAATAAGGCGGAAAGATATGTACCGCGCTGGGGAAAAATGATATAATCCACGCTTATGCAGCAGAATCAGAGTCCTACATACAATGTAAACACTAAATGAACACTAATTGTAAGACTACGTCAGATATTCACTAAATTTTGTAATAATTTCTTCAATAGTTTTCTAAGGTATATAGCACCCCGAGAAGAATACTTTCACAACTCAAAAAGTTTCAGTTTTAAGTTAAGTCCATAAAAAGTAAACCTAAGGTATTACTTACGTCCTACAATAGCGTCACAAGTCTATATTATGCGAAATCCGTTGCACGGGACAGAAGTAAGATATGTATATTATATTCTTTTAAACTGGTTATGTTGCGGTTTCCGGGATGAATAGTATTATAAGTGAACTGACAAGTGATTCACAGCAGACCTCATCAAGAAACAGTATAAGTTTCATTATTATAACAAAATATCGCGTAATCGTAATTGCGTTAATTATCTCACAAATGAAAAAATTGAATTAAATTTGTTTTTCCTCTCTCCTAAAAACTGTGAATTTTTAATTTTTTACAGTATTCTTCTTGGAGTGTGATACGATATTATGAAACTAAAAATTGCGATTTTCAAAAATATTCCGGTTGGGCATTGATCGTTTTTCTCCTGTACCTTTCAAATATTTTAATGTTATATAATGCTACTTATTAATATATAATCACTGAGCGCTTACACTGTCGTGTTTCTTGATTACAAATCAAGATACAAAAATAAATAAAAAAATAACATTACAAAAATCAAATCTAAAAAATAATATAAATCAAAAAATAACAAAGAGTAAATTTTTCTCCCGATTTATAGAAAAATTGAGTCAAAGAAAAAAAATTATTCTGTCAACGTTCTTTGTTGCAATCGTTTCCGGAATACATATATGTATAACAATTAATAAGAGGTCGTTTTAATTTATTAAATGTAAATTTATAAACAACTTGTAATAAAGACCCACATATCGCCCGACTATCCTTAAGCCTTCTTTTGAAGTCTACAAGACCTTTAGGGCTCAGACACAATGCGAGGAATAAGGAACAAGGAATAGATATTAATAGTCGCATTCTTCTCTAATGCACGTCTATAAAAACATTCTGAACACATTGGCAGCGGCAACTAAAAAAAAATTTTTTTCTACGAAAACAAAGCTTCCTCTATGAGGAAGCAAAAGGATGCGACTATGAATTCTATTGCTTGTTTCTTATTCCTCGCAATGTGTCTGAGCCCTAAGATTTGTATATTCTAACCTTAAAATGATAGAGAACTTAAAAATAAACTTGTTTACAAACTAAATACTTAAAAAGTGTATAGTTAAGATAATGATTTTATAGAGTAAAATTAAATAAGAAAGCACGCATGCATGCATGCATAGGCTAAAAATAGCCGAAATATATGTCTTTAAAATGCGGTGAACATAACCTTTTTCCGCGATATTTCAGTAAGCCAATAAGATCGCTTGTGTTGATGCTTTAAAAGAATGTAACCATGTATTGCGGATTACAAAACTCTTTATTCGTACACACGTTAATTTCCTCCCTTGCGACCGTTACAATATAACTCAACTCTGACTCTCTGCGCGTCCGTGCGGCAAGACCGGAAGCTAGTAACTAACGCTCGTCGCGCCGTCTGTGTCGCGCTAAAATAACTATTACCGCGAAATATCTAATTTGGAACGCTTGAATATTAACTTCATTAACATACCGCGCGCCTTGATGGGCTTGGACTATCAAAACGTAAGCTAATAAAATACATCAAATAAGATACAATAAATTGGAGTACACATTATGTAGAAAACTTGTGAACGGTGACTCGTGAAAATACAAAATCTCGAATCGGAACTCGTAGAAAACTCGAATTGTAACTAGCGAAAATACAAAGTAACTTACAGTTAGATTTACAATCTTCATAAAATAATATACAGTGTGGTTTAACAATCTTCTTCAGAATGATACAATGTTCAGTCTCTCGTGTTATCCAAATCTTCTTCCAATGGCAATATTGCCAGTTTGGCTGCTGGTCGTTTGAATAATTCTGTTGATGTCTTAATGACAGCCGTTCGCACCACTCCATCAGCCCCTGGACATGTTTCTTGGACTCTCCCAAAAACCCACTTCAATGGCGGTAAACCATCCTCTCGGCAAATGACTAATTGCCCAACCTTGAGTGTTGGACCACGATTTGAACACCACTTTGTTCGATTTTGAAGCTGGAGTAAGTACTCACTGGACCATCGTCTTCAGAAATGCTGCCTCATTTGCTCCAGATGCTGCCAACGTGATAGGCGGTTAGCTTTTACTTGCGTTATATCAGGCTCTGGATACGACGTTATTGTGTCGCCTATGAGAAAATGTCCCGCTGAAACATAACTAAGATCATTAGGGTCAGATGATATAGCTATCAGAGGTCTCGAACTAAGAATTGCTTCTATCTGTATCACGAGAGTGGATGCCTCCTCAAAGGTCTTGCATCAGCTGCTACTTTGTAGAAATGTCTCTTGAACGCCTTTACAGTGGCCTCCCAAAGTCCGCCAAAATGAGGGGCCCGAGGTGGAATGAACTGCCACTTAATTTGGTCTGACGCAGCGAATTCTTTGATCTTATGCTGTTGGTTTTTTTTGGCGAATATGTCTCTAAGCTCTTCGAATTCGCGGTTTGCTCCAACGAAATTGGTGCCGTTATCAGAAAATACATCTGACGGTTTGCCTCTTCTTCCGATGAATCTTTTGAAGGCGTTTAAGAATGCGTCGGTGGTCATGTTTGACGCCACCTCCAAATGAACAGCCTTTGTAGCCATACACACAAATGCGGCCACGTACGCCTTGATGCTCTTGGCATTCCTTCGCGAACCCTCACGAACATATATTGGTCCGCAAAAATCTACCCCTGTGTGGCTGAATGGTCTTGACGGTACTACACGGTGAGTCGGTAGATCTCCCATCAACTGTTCTGAGAATTTCGGCTTGGCCTTAAAGCATCTTATGCATCTCCGAAGTACTCTTCTGACGGTACCGCGCGCCTTGAGCGGCCAATACCTGAGTCGCACCGCAGCTAGAGTGGCCTCCGGACCAGCATGCATGAGCTTTCGATGTTCGTGCTCGATGATAAGCTCCGTGAGTTTTGAGCACTGGTGCAATAACCATGGATGCTTGACGTCTGATTGTAAGTCCGCGTATTCGAGCCTGCCACCTACTCGAATTAAGTTCTCTTCATCGATGAGAAGGCTCAAATGCTTTAGGCTGCTTTGATTGGATACAGTTCCCTCTCTTGTTAAGTCTTGGATGTCCTTAGAGACTGCTATTCCCTGCTCTCTTCGTATTAGACGTTTCGTTGCTTCTTCCAACTCGTCGACTGTCAATGGTCCGTAGTGTTTTTGCCGTTTGCAGTTATGAACAAATCGCAAACATGTGGCTGCTATCCGTATGAGCTTAGTAAACGTAGAGAATTTGTCGAATGGACTTGTTTTTTGACAGCTAGCTACTGCAACTACTTTTGTTCTGTCGTTTTTCTCAAGTTGGCTTTCATCGTATTCCGTCACTTTGTGCTGACTTTCCGGCAGGTTATTACAACGTAACCATTGCGGTCCTCCCCACCAGAGTTGCGAATTCAGCAATTCCTTGGCGCTGATGCCGCGTAAAATTAGATCTGCCGGGTTCTCCTTACTTCCGACATGTCTCCAATTATCAATGGATGTTGTCCAGTAATATTTCTCGTCGATTTTCCCTTCCAGAGCGTTTGCAACCTTTTCCATGAGCTGAGATAATAACTGGGCACCTTGAAGCTCCAGTCTTGGTATGGACAATACCTTAAGGGGTGCAACTCTAGACTTGACACATATTAAATGTACTTCCGGTACTCCGTCCGCTCCGATGCTGCGCATGTATATACAAGCACCATAAGCGTGTTCGCTTGCGTCACAGAATCCCTGGATGTCCTTATGAATGCCTTGTCCACTTCGAACGATCTTCCGTGGTATGCTGAGTTTCTCTAAGTTCTGTAGATCCTGGATGTAATCAGACCACTCCGTACAAATCTCCCTGGGTAATGTTTCGTTCCAGTCTTTTTTTATCTTCCAAAGACGCTGCATTAATATCCTTGCAGTAATTATAACTGGACCCAGCAGTCCTAACGGGTCGAATATCTGTGCGATTTGTGATAGAATGGATCTCTTCGTGTGTGATTGCGTACCAGATGCTTTAATTGATATTCTGTATAGAAAGACATCCTTGCTTGGATTCCAGATGATACCTAATGTTTTAGCAGTTTCGTTTTTGTCTAACCCTAGTAAGTAATCCTTTGATGACGATTTCGATATCTCTTCTAGAATGTCGCTGCTGTTGCATGCCCATTTGCGAATTCTGAAACCTCCTTCAGCAAGTAAGGCCGTTACTTGCTTGTGAATCTCCAGCACTTCGCTTTCATTGTCTGCTCCGTAAACAAAATCGTCCATGTAGAAGCCTTTGAGTGCTGCTATAGCTCCTTTAGGATATTTATCCATTTTTGACTTCGCCAACTGCTCAATGGATTCGGTAGCTAGGTATGACGCTGAGGTTGTCCCATAAGTCACAGTAAGTAACTAGAAAATCTTGATATCATGCGATGGATCTTCCCTCCACAGTATTCTCTGCAATGAAGTTTGAGTTGGATTAAGCCATATTTGCCGATACGTCTTCTCTATGTCACCCGTCAGTGGATATTCAGGGATTCGAAAACGTATCAAAATTACAGTGCCGCGTGGCTGTACGACAGGTCCTACCATAAGAGCCTGGTTTAATGAAACGCCGCTTGTGGTTGGACTTGACGCGTCAAAAACAACTCTCAATCTCGCGGTAGTACTGCTTTCTTTAATAACGTAGTGATGCGGTATGTAGACGCATGGCCATTCATCACTTGCGGGTTCTTGAACCTCTCGCATGTGACCTAACCTCTGGTACTCCCGCATGAATTCGACGTATTTTTTTTTGAGCTGTGGCTGTCGATTGAGTCTCCTCTCTAAACTGTGCAGTTGTTGCAATGCAATCCCTTTGGATTCACCAAAATTTTTCAGTAAATCTATCTTGATTGGCAATGATACCACAAATCTGCCTTTACTGTTCTTTTTGTAGGTTTGCATGAAGTGATTCTCGCATGCACGCTCCTCCGGGGTTCGCGTGGCTATCCTCTCACAGCTTTCGAGTTGCCAAAATTTCATAAGACGCGTTCAATTGATCGTTTATGCTCATATTGCATACTGTAGACTTCGTGTATTTATCTCCTGCTATGCAGTTTCCTGAAGCAATTCAACCGAGAACTGTTTTTTGCCAAATTGGCTGATTTTCTGTTACCTTTATTCTGCATAATAAATCGAAAAATATCTCCGCTCCTATCAGCAAATCTATCTTCAAGGTTTGGTTGAATTGTGGATCAGCTAATGTAATCCCGCGTGGTATTCGTATGTCACTCTTGCTTATTTCATTGATAGAAAGCCTCTGCGTAATTGTGTCCACCATCAGACAATCTAACTGCTTCCTATAACCAGTGGTTCTGGATTGTATGACAATCTTCGCTAGACTTCTGGTTGATACGGCTTGTCCACCTAATCCATAAATCGGCATGTTCGTGGATTGACGTTTGACTCCGAGTTCCTTGCAACAATCTTCTGTGATGAAGCAGGATTGCGATCCGCTGTCTAGAAGTGCACGAATCGATTTTATTTCTCCTTTGCTATTTAGCACATTTACTAGTGCGGTCGCCAGTAAAACTTGTCCTTGATTGATGGCTGCCTGATTTACCGTTGTGGGACTCGTGTTCTCTTTATCCTCAGACTTCTCCGCTTTAGGCTCAGAATCCGAATTATTTTTTGAAGCTTGCTCAAAATGTAGTAGTGTATTATGACGCTTGCTGCACTTACGACATTTTCCTGCCGCACACTCCTTGGCTTGATGAGACGCGACTTTCAAGCAATTTAAGAATAATTTACGTGTCTTTGCTTCCTTCACTCTTTGATCCGTATTCAGTGCCAAAAACTCCTTGAACTTGTAAATAGCATGATTCTTTTGTTGGCAGAATGCGCATGTATTTTTGGTGGTCGCCAAATTAACCGTAGTGCTTTTATTATGAATCGTCTTTTTTTGTGAACTCGTTGATTTCGATGAACGGGATGTTGCCTCTAATGCTCTACAACGTTGATTCAGAAAGTTAATCAATTCTTCAAGTGATGGTATCTTACCTCGTACTACAGTCGTTTCCCATTCTCGATATGTCGATTGATCAAGCCTGCTGGTCACCAAATGTATCATTAAGTCGTCCCAATTATTTGTAGGCCTCTTGAGAGCTTTGAGAGCGCGAATATGCTTTAATACAGTGTCTAATAATTTCCGCAGAATTACGTAATTATCCTTGCTCATAACAGGTAACTCAAACAGCGCTTTCACATGTCTTCCGATAATCAATCCTGGATCGTCGTATCTCTCCATCAACATTGTCCATGCTTCTCTGTAATTCTCCGTCGATTCTTCCAAAGAATTCACTACATCGTGCGCTTCTCCTTTAAGTGACGACATCAAATACTGCATTTTCTGCACGTCAGGCAACGCGGCATTCTGCTCTATCATGCTAATATGCTAATAAACATATTACTGAATGAGTGTCATTCCTCATATTTTCCAGAGAATGTTGGCAAATTCACGCGAGGTAATTTTAGATTATCGCTTACCGAGCATCTTCCAATGGTAAATGGGGTCGCTTCTCTTACCTGGCGATCCTGCGTATGCGGTGAGCGAGTTGCTACTAGCCTTTTTTTCTCCTCTATTAAATATTCTAAGGCAGCTGATATCGAGAAATACTTATTTTCGAAGGCTGTCCTCTCCTCCAGTTGCGTCTCACTAACCTGCTCTGCTCCCTCGGCAGCCTCGATTTTGGCTTGTACTTCGCTGAATTCGTCCCACGTGCTATTGAATTTTTGCAGTCGGGCACGTAGCTCAATCACGGATGCATTTCGACAGTCGTTACCGTCTAAGAACGTTTGAACTCTTGTGCATTGCGCTTTTATCGTCGCACGTCGTTGTATTAACGCCCGTTGATTAACGTTTGCTGTATTAACGTCGGATGTGTGTTGTGAGTGACATGTTGTATCACTATGTACCTCAATCTCCGGCGTTAAATACGTCTCACTTCCCCGAAACTAATGACGCAAATGTATCTCACGACACTACTTCGGTATGGCGCTCGAATGTTCTCGTTGCTTCTCGAGTTAGGTTAGCTCGAATGTTCTCGATGCTTCTCGACTTAGGTTAGAACGTACGCTTTTGTACACGTTCCGCTCTTCGATTGCGTTTTTCGTATGTCCAGCCGTCTGTGGCTGGATCCAGCTCGAAGGACCAAATAATATGTTGATGCTTTAAAAGAATGTAACCATGTATTGCGAATTACAGAACTCTTTATTCGTACACACGTTAATCTCCTCTCTTGCGACCGTTACAATATAACTCAACTCTGACTCTCTGCGCGTTCGTGCGGCAAGACCGGAAGCTAGTAACTAACGCTCGTTGCGCCGTCTGTGTCACGCTAAAATAACTATTACCGCGAAATATCTAATTCGGAACACTTGAATATTAACTTCTTTAACAGCTTGGGAAGTATAAACGCCAAGCTGTTTATAGGTTTTTAGTTTCATTATGTAAATGGATCAATCTTATTCTCAATTATGAAGATTTTGGGGGTAACCATAGACTTATATGTATAGATAGACCGGCCCCTGCCGTAAGAAAAAGCGTGGGAAAGATAGACGGTGCAGACATAGCCTCACTGGAACACCTCTCTCTTTCTACTGATCGCTTGGTGGGGATAGAGAATAGCCCGGCTATTCCCTACTAGTCCCCACTAGTCTAGACTTCTATCCCCACCAAGCGATCAGTAGAAAGAGAGAGGTTTTCCAGTGAGGCTATGTCTGCACCGTCTATCTTTCCCACACTCTTTCTTACGGCAGGGGCCGGTCTGTGCTGCGGTGCTTTCGTGAGACGTATTGTATCACTGAGATATAACTATGGAGAGGGCACTGGCTCGGCTGGCGCGTGTCGAGAGAGAGGTAAATTAGAGGAATCGCTGTCTTTGTTATACAGTTAGTATGACAAAGACAACTATATCTTTCTCTTAGTAATATGCGCATGCGTCTTATACAACAGAGAAAGAGAGGGATTCCTCTATATCTATCTGTCTCAGACACGTTTTCCGTCTACGGGCGAAGCATCGAGTGCCTCCTCCATAGTTACATTTCAGTGTATTGCATGTACATACATACACTCCAGTCCGCCCTTCTTCTTCTTCTTATTTCTGGCTCCTGCCTCCACACGGAGGTCAATACGGCCAATATTCGGAAACAATGAACACAGAAAATGCACAAAATACAAATATTGTTGCATCAGCAACGTTAAAAAAATTTACAGGTCAGAACACGTCCAAACACGTTCGTCGCCATCTTGCAACTAAGTCTTCAGTTAGGGTTCCTATAAGGGAGTTGGGCCAAAACCGTTCCCGGAAGTGCCATCATTATCCGTTAAAAACCGTATAAATACAATAAATATGCGTTACCTACATATTACGTTCGTTACAATAAAGTTAGAATAGTCCTTTTTATCTTAGGATGCATTAAAATTTTATATAGTAGTTACGATAAAGGATTTACAATTTACTATCCTTCAACGGAAAATGGCGACTTCCGCCACATTGGCCCAACTCTCTTATAGGAACCCTATCTCCAGTCCGCCCGAGGCGCCCTGCAGCGGCTCGGCGCGGCGGCGCCCAGTATGATACTGGCAGTATCAGAGTATCCTCTACTACTTGGCCGAAGTTGCACGAATCTTGCTTCGGCGAGCTTCAACTTCGGCTACATCGATATGCAATAAAAAACATGCAATAAAAAATAGAGGGTACAATTTAAAAAATTCAAAGTGACCTTGACGACCTTAACGGTGCCACCTAAGGTCAAACTGGTAAGGTCAGTAAATAGATCTTTTGAACTCTACAACTTTTGTCTAAAACATTTTTTTGTAAAATGCAGTTTTTGTAAAAATGAGGGGTTTCCATATTTTTGGTAAACCTTTATAATTTTATTTTATTCAAAGAGGTGTTATTAAAATAATAAATATGTTTTAACAGTACATATTATACTGCCGAGAGTATTTGATTAATTTGTCATATTACACACACATACACGCACACACATTTAGGTATATGTATAATCATTATATTAAAAAATTACTAACATAGTTTTCAAAAATTTTTCACGCAAAAGCTTTTTTACGACACTCACATTATATGTTTTCAAATTTATTACATTGTGAAAGCTGTCAGAAACAGCTCAACTAAAAGATTTCAAAATATTTCTGTTGCAACATTTCATATGACATATTTTAGAATCTTTTCAGAACTGTTGCGCATGAAATGTGAAAGGCTGAAATACTTTTGAAACATTTATGTAACAATCGGTGCTGTATGGGTAAGAAAGACTAAAAGTTAAGAGCGTGCAAAAGTACAACAACCGTTACTGTTTTTCGGCTCTCAGTGTATTCCGAATAAAAGTTATTTGTTTTCTTGTCATAGAATTTAAAAAATGTAACTGTTATAGAGGGTTTTATTTGAAATTTCAAAGTTGCCCCCTCCTCCATAAACGGGATCGCAGGAAGACTTGGGCGTACCGTCATTTTTTGGTGTTTCCTTAGTGGTGTCGACACCCATTAAATTTTAATTAATTAAATAGATTTTAAGTTATAAACATGTGTAAAATATGTGGCCCTATACAGGGTGATTCAGAAATACACAGACAAACTTGGGGGATGAGTTCTCCACATAAAAACAAGAAAAAAATGTCATATGAACATATGTCCGGAAACGCACCTCCTCTAAGCTATACACTCCCAAAATTTCCGAAAAAACTCGAATTTTCTGTATATTGTCTACTTGGGCTTCGAATTTTACGAAAATTGGTACATACCCTTAATTTGAAGCCCAAGTTTAGACAATATACAGAAAATTCGAGTTTTTCCGGAAAATTTTGGGAGGGTGTAGCTCAGAGGGGGTGCGTTTCCGGACATATGTTCATATGACATTTTTTTTCTTGTTTTTATGTGAAGAATTCATTCCCCAAGTTTGTCGGTGTATTTCTGAATCACCCTGTATATAAGTATGTATTCGCGTGTGATGTGTTAGTGAATTCGTAATTATTGGCGATTCGAATATTTTTGTGTATGTATGCGAGTGTGCGTGTGTCCATGCTTGTATGTGTGCGAGCGTGCGGCGCTGCGCGCGCGTATTCTAGTAATTAAAGCAATGGAATTATGTTTTGCAGATGGTCTTCTGGATCAGTTTTCCTCGTTTTTCCTATGTTTGGGACAGACACTGACGATATGGTAAAGATATTTGACAAAGTGCTACATTACTTGTTAATGTGTTTAAGAGCCAGTTTTCCAATAGTCGCTTAACTTTAATCTTAGCTTAACTCACTCTTCGTTTCTTTCTATCTCTTTTAAAAAAAGACGAAGAGTGAGTTTAGCTTAACTTCAGTTTAAAAAATTATTGAAAAACTGGCCCTAAGAATTTTAATACAAGTCTGTGGATATCGATAACAATTGAGAAGTATATGTGAATGATTATTCTCAGGATACAATATGGCTTCAGTACTTTGGCATGCCTCTGGGAACAGTTTTCTTTCACCAGTCTTCGTGTTACTCTTGCTATTGTGTCCACACAACTCCACAGGTCAGTGAGAAGGCTAATTGATAACATTGACTTTTCTATATAATTATAAGATCTCTAGTATGCATGTAATAGTACAACATTTTAGTAATGTTACGAGATATTTAAGTAATATTTTTACAAGTAAACCTACTCAAAGGGTACACTCTGATTTTGACGAGCATTTAATATGTTGTATTTTAGATAAAATTAGAGGACATGTATTTTTTTTATATGTGCCCGTACGCATGTTTGGGGGATAAAATACCTTTTTGAAAAAAATAGGATTTTCTCTTTTGGGACGTATATCTCCAAAACTATATAAAAAAATAGAAAAAACCTTTTAAATAAAAATTGAATGGTTTCAATAGTATTTTACAACAATAACAAAAAAATTTTATCAGTTCATTTTTTAAAAACCTCCATCACTAAGAAAATTTTTTTTAAGTTTTAAAATTTTTTTATTATCAAATGAAAGGTTATTTTTCTACGAATTTAACCATATAAGATAAAGTTATGTTACGAAAAACCATTTTCGAGAAATAATTACAAACGCTTCTGTACACACGCTCACGCTATCATATGCCCGTCCATGCGCTTGATTCTTTACACAACACGTTCTGTTCGTATCTTCCAAAAATACGAGAGATGACTGGATTGCTGATTAAATGTTATTAATGTAAACATTCTTCTTTAATGTTATTATACAAAACTTATGTATTATTAGTAGCAAAGAATGGAAACTTAAGAAAGTAAAAAATTCAAGGTATATTGCTTTAAACTTTTTAACACCTTTTCTTTGTAACTAAAAGTTTTACATCTGAAAATAGTATTAAAAAAGTATAAAGAGCCAAAGATCATTACATTTTTAAAAATATTTATGTAACAAAAATACGAAAAGAAAACTGTTATAGAAGTGCAATTTTCCTATCTCAGTATTATATATGTAAACAGAATAAAAAATTTCTTTCGCCAGTGAAGAATAACAATTAAAGTAATTTAAATCGACCGTGACTGGCAATATATAACATCTTTCCGATATGAACATTGAAAAACTGTGAGCCAACTTGGTTTGCCGGATTCACACAGAACATTTTTGGATCAATCGTCAAGACATTATTAATTTCGACCATGGGTTTTGGTCAGTTGATGTAATTTCTAAATTAAATAGTTTAAATTTTTATTGCGAAAAAATATCACCCCAGCCAGGGTTTGAACCTCCCGTATACCGTGCGGGTGTCGTGCCAATTCGACCACTGGGGCTGTGGTGATATTCATCGCAATAATGTCTTGACGATTGATCCAAAAATGTGCTGTGTGAATCCGACAAACCAAGTTGGCTCACAGTTTTTCAATGTTCATATCGGAAAGATGTTATATATTGCCAGTCACGGTCGATTTAAATTACTTTAATTGTTATTCTTTACTGGCGAAAGAAATTTATTATTCTGTTTATTATACACCGTCGACCGAAGAATCGGTGTGCTCCATCTTATAGTTGTTATTGCGATGAATATCACCACAGCCCCAGTGGTCGAATTGGCACGACACCCGCACGGTATACGGGAGGTTCCAGGTTCAAACCCTGGCTGGGGTGATATTTTTTCGCAATAAAAATTTAAACTATTTAATTTAGAAATTACATCAACTGACCAAAACCCATGGTCGAAATTAATAATGTCTTGACGATTGATCCAAAAATGTGCTGTGTGAATCCGACAAACCAAGTTGGCTCACAGTTTTTCAATGTTCATATCGGAAAGATGTTATATATTGCCAGTCACGGTCGATTTAAATTACTTTAATTATTATATATGTAGTTTAGGTTTAGAAACCTAGAGGTTAGTATAGCGCGCTCTCTAAAAATTCTCGCTCTCTTCTCGAGCCGTTGTACGTTAGAGATCTGTCCTTCGTTCTGAGAAATATACGATCGTTCCAGAAAGGTTTCTGTACAATTATTTTATATAAACCTGCCAAGCTATTGCGCAAATAACAGGTTATGGGCCCAGTTGAATCCTAAATATAACGTCGGAAATCTAAGTGTTTGGAATCTTATAGGAATTCTCGTTCTGAGGTTATGGCGGACGAAGATAAGTATAAAATTCCGCTATTTGACGGAAGCAATTTTGATAATTGGAAGTTTCGCATTGAGACTTTACTAGATGAGCTGGATCTGATCGAGTATGTGCGAAGACCGCTTGCTGAAATATTAGGAAGTTTTTCTTCACTACAATTAACACTTCAATAAAGGGAAGCGAGGGAGACGTTTTTCGTAAAAGGCAAAAAAAAAAATGTAAGTCAAATTGTTCAAAAAATAGCAGATAGTCACTTGGAATATGTTAAAGACAAGGATACTGCTTTTGAGATTTGACAAGTACTAAAACGAAATTTTGAGCGAAAAGGAATAGCAAATCAGCTACTTTTATGTATGAAATTTAATTGTTCGTCAGACACGATGGAATCTCATTTCCTGAAATTTGATAAATTGATCCGCGATTTGAGATCTACAGGCGCTACGTTGGAGGAAACAGACGTGGTATGTCATTTATTATTAACAATGCCAACGGAATATGACGTAGTTGTTACAGCAATTGAGACACTGTCAGCAGAGCAGCTATAACGCTAAGTTTTGTCAAAAATCGATTTTTGGATGAAGAAGCTAAAAGACAGAGTTTGAAGAACAAGTCAAAAGGCAAAATACAGTCATCTACCGCGTTTTCAGTACCAGCTGGACGTGCTAATTCTTTAAATAATTCGTCAAAAGCGGCTACGAATAGTACAAATAAGAGCTCGTACAAATGTTATAATTGTGGATTTTTAGGGACACTTTCGCTCGGAATGCAAGAAACCTAAAGTCTAGCAGATGAAGAGTTAAAATACACGACGAGTTAACGTTGCAGCAGACGTATCTAAGAGTAAGGAAACGGAAGAATCTGAATACTGTTTCTCTGCCCTTGCTGGAAGCAAGAGTGATGGCACAAATTGGTATCTGGACTTTGGTACTTCGGAGAATTTAGTAAATAGCAAGATTTTTCTTCAAAATATTTGTAGATTAAAACAACCAATTAAAATGAAAAGTGCGAAAACAGGTACATTATTAGTGGCGCCTAAAGTAGGAGAAATACACGTCAATACATTTTTAGGATATAAGACGCGTTTGAGAGCGCTTAACGCTTAGTATAATATAGAGTGCGTTTTACGCTCAGGTTATATTAAGTATGCTATTCGCTCGCTATCCTTATCGCTTAACGCTAAGAAATAGATAATATTGGGTTAAATCATTTTATTTAAACCTTGTAACATAATCTTGTTTTTATTTTTTAAGAATTATTTTATTAATAACGATATCTTCTCTTTTCACTCCTTTCTCTGCGGTAACTCCCTGCTCTTTCTCTTCTTTCTTTCACCTACCGTCCACCACGTGGTTTGGTTTGAATAGCAATAGATCTGAGATTCTCCTTCCCTGTCTTTATTTCTGAAGTCTGCGTTGCTGCGTCCTTGAAGCACTTCCAGGCGACTCCTGCCTGTGTACCCTAAGAAACTACGCGGAAGGGCGAGAGTTGCTCAGGAGATATCAGAGGCGGAATTACCCAGTTGTATGGCGGTGTAGATCCGGTGGAGCTAAGTGGCGTAGAATTAAGACAGGCTGGTCTCTCTCGTGTCGTTGATGTTTCTGTGGGAGGCGTCCCTGCGCCAGTGATTTTTGGGCTATCGTCAAGACAGGGGAGTGAGCGGAGTTCCTGACGAACCTTTCCTGGAGTCGGGAGCACCACACCGGTTGAGCGTGACAAACTATTTTCGTTGGTCACCTCCTGGATCTTTGGGCGCTTGGCGCCGACTAGCGACTTAGCGCTGGCCGCTGGGATGGTCGTCGGTCGTATCCTTGGGCGCTTGGCACGGGAAGGCGGCTGAGCGCAGACTGCAGGTGGATCTACCAGAATCACCTTCCTCTGACTCGCGTACCTTTGGAGCGGTAGCAGGCGAGTTCTTCGGCGTAGCGTCGCTTACGCTATGGCCTCCTCCTCGGCGAGCCGAGATAGGTGTTGTGACTTTCTTGAGCTCTCCGTCTTGAGGCCGGTAGGAGATCTGTCGTGGTCGACTGCTGCCGAATTACTTATTTTCCGAGGAAATCAGCCCGTCTTTTATACTGCGAAAATACAGTAACAACCCCTGGTTGCTAGGCGACTTTCATCCCTTGAAACTCGCCCTCGATCATCGTGTTGAAATTCGCACTGGTTAATATCTTGAATGCTTCCGCGCTTTGACAACTTGAAACTGTCTCGCGCGTATCGTAAATATTAACCTGAGTTTCGCGCGTGCCGACGGAGAGGACGTAACCCTGATGGCCACATTAACGCGTGACGACGGAGAGGTTGAAGAGGACGGTGGCTTGTGGAGCCGCCACACATTTGTACACAGCAAAATAAGTAACATCATTATTAAAAACATACTTTTGGTTCCTGGCCTGGAATTTAACTTGTTATCTGTTCCAGTATTAGAGAGAAATGGATTCACAGTTGTGTTCAAAGATGGAAAAGGCATTATTCTAAAGGATAAGCAGGTAGTTGCTGTTGCAGATAGGAAACATAAACTTAACGGTGACCGACTTTAATCTGCCCGGACAAAATCTCTACTGTATCCACTCATACACTTTCTCACACACACAACAATTGGTTTGAGTTAGGTCAGTTTTTTGGATGTGAGGCGGAACCCACTGCAACCACGCAGATACTTTTCCAACCACACAACAATTGGTGTGGGTTAAAATTACTTCGCTTGGTACTGACATAACCTGACAAATATTTGAACTTTTTTGCTTATAACTTGTAACAATGCACCATTTTAGAGGCATCGTTTCTAACTCGCTGGTTGCCGTTCGATCGAATTTATTGTATAAAGCTTGCGATATCAGGCCGCCGGAAAAGCCCGACCGCCGCACAGTGGGGCCACAAGACATGCGTTGTTTCAAGAAAGTCTAGAGTCCTTGATTGTTAAGCAATCTTGACGTTTCTTTTGAAGTGAAACTTCTTAGGGCACAGGGGGTGATTCGAACCGGAAACGTCACGGAAATCTGTCACGGAAGTCGCGTTACGGAAGTCGCGTTATGGAAGTCCGTCACGAAAAGTCGAACCTTCTACGGGAGTGATTCGATTCGTCGGGTTAAGCGTTCGCGTTATGGAAGTCCGTCACGAAAAGTCCAACCTTCTACGGGAGTGATTCGATTTGTCGCGTTACGTGTTCGCGTTATGGAAGTCCGTCACGAAAAGTTGAATCTTCTACGGGAGTGATTCGATTCGTCGCGTTACGCGTTCGCGTTATGGGAGTCCGTCACGAAAAGTCGAACCTTCTACGGGAGTGATTCGGAGCGTCGCGTTACGCGTTCGCGTTATGAAAGTCCGTCACAAAAAGTCGAATCTTCTACGGGAGTAATTTGGAGCGTCACGTTACGCGTTCGCGTTATGGAAGTCCGTCACGAAAAGTCGAACCATCTACGGGAGTGATTCGGAGCGTCGCGTTACGCGTTCGCGTTATGGAAGTCCGTCACAAAAAGTCGAACCTTTTACGGGAGTAATTCGGAGCGTCGCGGTACGCGTTCGCGTTATAGAAGTCCGTCACCAAAAGTCGAACCTTCTACGGGAGTGATTCGGAGCGTCGCGTTACGCGTTCGCGTTATGGAAGTCCGTCACAAAAAGTCGAACCGGTAAATATGCATATTAGGTCAAACCTCACCGATGACCTTGATCTTGACCTATGTTGTCAAGGTCACCCTCCTGAGTGACCTTCAGAAGGTTTTAGCCGGCGGTCATTGTTCGTTAAAAAGTTATTAACAAAAAGAAAATTGAAAAAATAGCAGTTATTTTGAGTATTGAAAGGCATAAACGACCTTGACCTTGACATATGTTGTCAAGGTCACCCTTCTGAGTGACCTTCAGAAGGTTTTAGCTTGCGGTCATTGTTTATTAAAAAGTTATAAACAAAAAAATTTGGTGGGGAAAATTATTTAAAGCAGAGAATAGTTGGTATATTGAAAAGTATATATACAATTTTATGTATTGGAAAGTGTAAATACAAGTATTCTCTGCTTTAATCATGAAAAAAGCATATTAAAGCTTTTTTAAAGCAGATAATAGTTGGTTATTGACAAAACCTATAGGTTAGTGACGCGCTTTACAAGTATGTTCTTTGTAAGTTGAAGCACATACAAAGCACACACTTGTAAAGCGCGCCACTAACCTATAGGTTAGTGACGCGCTTTACAAGTATGTTCTTTGTAAGTTGAAGCACATACAATGCACACACTTGTAAAGCGCGCCACTAACCTATAGGTTAGTGGCGCGCTTTACAAGTGTGTGCATTGTATGTGCTTTGTAAGTTGAATCACATACTTCTCTATTCTTTGCTTTAAATAACTTTCCTTTCAATATACTAACAATTTACTGCTTTAAATAATTTTTCCCAACAAATTTTTTTTGTTAATAACTTTTTAATGAACAATGACCGCCAGCTAAAACTTTCTGACGGTCACTCAGAAGGGTGACCTTGACAACATATGTCAAGGTCAAGGTCGTTTATGCCTTTCAATACTCAAAATAACTGCTATATTTTTCAAACTTTTTTTGTTTATAATTTTTTAATAAACAATGGCCGCCAGCTAAAACCTTCTGAAGGTCAATCAGGAGGGTGAACTCGACAACATATGTCAAAGTCAAGGCCATTGGTGAGGTTTGACCTAATATGCATATTTACCGTCGAACCTTCTACGGGAGTGATTCGGAGCGTCGCGTTACGCGTTCGCGTTATGGGAGTCCGTCACGAAAAGTCGAACCTTCTACGGGAGTGATTCGGAGCGTCGCGTTCGCGTTATGGAAGTCCGTCACGAAAAGTCGAACCTTTTACGGGAGTGATTCGGAGCGTCGCGTTACGTGTTCGCGTTATGGAAGTCCGTCACGAAAAGTCGAACCTTCTACGGGAGTGATTCGGAGCGTCACGTTACGCGTTCGCGTTATCAAAGTCCGTCACGAAAAGTCCATCCTTCTACGGGAGTGATTCGATTTGTCGCGTTACGTGTTCGCGTTATGAATGTCCGTCACGAAAAGTCAAACCTTCTACGAGAGCGATTCGGTGCGTCGCGTTACGCGTTCGCGTTATGGAAGTCCGTCACGAAAAGTCGAAACTTATACGGGAGTGATCCGGAGCGTCGCGTTACGCGTTCGCGTTATGAAAGTCCGTCGCGAAAAGTCAAAAACTTCCTTGGGCGTGATTCGGCGCGGGAGCGTTACGTTAATTCACAAGTTAAATTTTAATTATAAATTACAGGCGATGCATTTCACAAATAAATAAAAATTGATTTGTGAATTATACAGGCTTTAATTCACAAATCAATTTTTATACAATGAATATACACCGTTGACCAAAATATCGGTGTTCTATCTTATAATTGTTTATTTATACGTGTTATTGCGATAAATATTACCACATGCCTCAGTGTGGTCAAATTGGCACGACGCCTGCACAGAAAGCGGGAAGTTCCAGGTTCGAACCCTGGCTGGGGTAATATTTTTCACAATAAAAATTAAATTATTTAAAATTAAGATGCTTAAATTAAGCGTTGAGATAAGCGGACCAGAATCTTGGTTAAAATGTCCTGACGATTATGACCGTCAGGAACGATTGCCAGTTACGTCAAAAAAATTTAATATGGTAAAAAAAATATACGTGTGGCCTCCACGCGCGGCAGAAGTGAAACTTCTTAGCTGTGAGGAATAGGATAATATCTCGTTTATAATATCTGAATTAATGCCTATGTAATTCAGAAATCAAATTTTAATTATAAATTAAAGCGGATGCAATTCACAAATAAAAATTGATTTGTGTATTGAAACCTGTATAACTCACAAATCAAATTTTAATTATAAAAGTGAAGTTTCAGGTTATGAGAAAAATTTGTCTATATATGATTATATGTATATAAATGTAACAGTTGGCAACAGTTGGCCCATATATAATTATATATGAGCAAATTCTTTTCATAACCTGAAACTTCACTTTGATAATTAAAATTTGATTTGTGAGTTATACAGGTTTCAATACACGAATCAATTTTTATTTCTGAATTGCATCCGCTTTAATTTATAATTAAAATTTGATTTCTGAATTACATAGGCATTAAGGGAGGACACCACGGTAACTTCCCATTTTCGACTGCCTTCTTTTTTTTAGAAAAGAATAAAATATATGGTCAAAAAAAGTTATAAGTTTTATCACACATATATTAAAGTATGTAAAAAAAATTTTTATTTCTACAAAATGGCGGTGCATGAGTCGCTATAGCACTAGCAAACCCTTTCCGCG
Source organism: Leptothorax acervorum (assembly GCA_035220615.1). NCBI lineage: Eukaryota > Metazoa > Arthropoda > Insecta > Hymenoptera > Formicidae > Leptothorax > Leptothorax acervorum. Next base: position 266,495 of record JASTWQ010000202.1, read on the forward strand.
GCACGCAGCAGAACTCAAAAAATTTTTATCCGATCGACTTGAAATTTTAACTGTAGCTTCTCAGATGAATTTAACAGTCAAGTACGAGCGCATTTTTTGATTAATAAAAATTTGTAAAAAATATATCACTTTTTATACGAAAAATTATGGTCGAAAATTATAACTTTCTATTCAAACTTGCCTCTATTTTTTTGTTTTATATATTTTTTAATTTCCCGCCGTACTTGACTGTTAAATTCATCTGAGAAGCTACAGTTAAAATTTCAAGTCAATCGGATGAAAATTGTTTGAGTTCTGCTGCGTGCCGCGGAGAGGGTTTGCTGAAAACCACTAGTGCTATAGCGACTCATGCACCGCCATTTTGTATCTTTTTTAGAAATAAAAATTTTTTTTACATACTTTAATATATGTGTAATAAAGCTCATAACTTCTTTTGACCATATATTTTATTTTTTCCTAAAAAAAAAAATACCAAAGAAGGCAGTCGAAAATGGGCAGTTACCGTGGTGTCCTCCCTTAATTCAGATACTATAAACGAGATACTATCCTATTCCTCACAGCTAAGAAGTTTTACTTCTGCCGCGCGTGGAGGCCACACGTATATTTTTTTAAATAATCGTTTTGAAATTTGCAAGAGATCCCTTGTGGCCGATTTTTGAAAAAAATTGTTATTAATTCGTCATACATGTAAACAAAAAAATTTTTTCTTGAAAATTAACTATGACTGTGGAACAATTGCATACAATAAGCAAATTTAAAGTACGACCGTATATAAGATAATAATCAATAATTAAGGGAAACGCCATAATCGGTCGGGACTGGATATTGGTTGTCCAATAAATTATTCGTGAATTTTTAAGTACAAATCATCACTCTAGTAAACCACGCGCCGTTACTTACGGACTTAAACGTAGCCACAACTACAGTTAGAAAGAGTACCTATTCTCACACAATTAAATTGAAAATTAATTTAATTGTCCACTCGTTAGTATATTCGAAAATGGACGGGATATGTATAGAAGGATATTGGGTAATAAAGAAAATGTTGCGAAAAATAACACTCCAGCCAGGATCCGAACCTGGACCTCCCTGCTTTCCGGGCGGGCGTCTCACCTATTCGACCACTGAGGCATGTGGTGATATTTATCGCAACAAACTATTTAACTGAGGAAGAACGTCTTTTTCCGGCGACGTATATAACAATAAGCAAATTTAAAGTACGACCGTATATAAGATAATAATCAATAATTAAGAGAAACGCCATAATCGGTTGGGACTGGATATTGGTTGTCCAATAAATTATTCGTGAATTTTTAAGTACAAATCATCACTCTAATTAATTTTCAATTTAATTGTGTGAGAATAGGTACTCTTTCTAGCTTTAGTTGTGGCTACGTTTAAGTCCGTAAGTAACGGCGCGTGGTTTACTAGTGATGATTTGTACTTAAAAATTCACGAATAATTTATTGGACAACCAATATCCAGTCCCGACCGATTGCGTTTCCCTTAATTATTAATTGCATACAACTTATTGAAATGGATTAATAAATGTTTCTGAAGTGTGTGTGTGTATGTCGCGTGCGTGCGCGGGTGTACATACATACATATGTATGTGTATATATACGTGATTGAAATATATGTACACCTATGTAAGTGTGTACATTTATTTCATGTGCATATGTATTTATATGTATATGCGTGTGTACATGTACGTACATAGATGTGCATGTGTGTATGTATGTGTATGTATATGTATGCATACATAAATGTGTATAAATGTATGTTTATGTATACGTACATTTATATAAATGTGTGTATGTAGTACATGTATACGGTCTATCCGTATGACGCATGCGTCTTGTGTGTGTAAGTAGAGGGGAGAAAAAATACATATATATGTATATAAATCGTCCATATATATATAAATCGTCCATAAGAGATATCGACCATATCCCATTATACCCCGTGGTCCCGTCATGCCCCGGGTTTCCCTATATACATATATATATATATATAGGGAAACCCGGGGCATGACGGGACCACGAGGTATAATGGGATATTGTCGATATCTCTTTACAGAGATGCTGTCATGTAACGAAATTTATGGAAATTATTGCTCTTAGATGTCTCTACCCATGTGCTGTTATTAGTTTTGATATTATTTTAGCTGAAAAATGCTACAAATTATTTAATGCGTTCGCTATGTTCTCCGCGACTGAGTTACAATTTCTTTAATACATTACATATGGTAAGCAATGATAAAATTATATTTTTTATTACCGTAAGTATATTTACGTTATTAAACAATCTTTTCTTGTTAATTTAGTAAAGTTTCTGTGCAATATGGATTATCTGTGACGATTTATATTACCTAAAGTAAACTTATACACTTCGAGGCATAACGGGAAATTAGTCCATGGGGCATGATGCCTTGTGTTCTTAAAATGTTTTATTTTTTTTTATACGCTATTATAGTATATACCTATGTTATATTGCGCAATATATTGATGCCAAAGGTTATTACACCAAATTTTTATTTTTATTTACATTTTAATAAAAAAATGTGTACTGTAAGAAAAGTATTAGTAATAAATAATTACTATTAATTAAAAATGCAATAATACATTTCTACATATATTGCGCGTTCTAATAAATCATTTTTAAGAAGTTTTGAACATTAATAAACAAGTTTTGTGAGGAATTCCATTATGCCCCGCATAAAATCCGTAATAAGGTTAACTCACGTTTTCAAAAAACAGTAATTTCGTCTTTTTAAACTTTTCTTTTGTAGAAAACCTAATATTTTTTCTTAAAGGGGACATTTCAAAGAATATTTTAGTGCAGGGCAAAGTTTATTTATTCATTTTTAATATGTTGTAAATTTGATTAAACCTTAGCGTTCCCGTTATGCCCCGGTTCCCCTATACGTATATATACGCACATACATGTACGACTATATATACATTTATATACGAATATACATGTACATAGATATACGTATATTCATATACATATATGTACACATAAATATATCTGCATATATATTTAGGTATAAATAAATACCTATACAGGGTGAGTCATTTTAATCTATCAACGCTAATATCTCGAAATATATGGAAGATACGGAAAAATGTTTCAGACAAAAGTTGTATGGTCTAAAGGGGGACATAAGATGGTGGCAATGATTTGACTTTGGATGGTCGTTTGAAGCTCACGTGAACGTCACCTTCAATTTCTTAAATGGAACCCCCTATATTGTAGTATATCGTTTGAAAGGGCATAAAATAAGAAAAATTTTGGCGCAAACCAGAGGTCGATACGTTGACCCGTTCGGGAGTTATTTAGGGTTAAAAATTGACTTTTTCCAACTTTGACTTTAAATAACTCCCGAACGAATCAACGTATCGACCTCTGGTTTGCGCCAAAATTTTTCTTATTTTATGCCCTTTCAAATGGTATACTGCAATATGGGGGTTTTACTTAAAATTTTTTAGTGTCCCAGGGGACTGCAACTCAAAAATTTGAAATGGAACCCCCCCAATATTGTAGTATATTATTTAAAAAGGCATAAAATAAGAAAAATTTTGGCGCAAACCAGAGGTCGATACGTTGATCCGTTCGGGGGTTATTTAAAGTCAAAGTTGGAAAAAGTCAATTTTTAACCCTAAATAACTCCCGAACGGGTCAACGTATCGACCTCTGGTTTGCGCCAAAATTTTCTTATTTTATGCCCTTTCAAACAATATACTACAATATAGGGGGTTCCATTTAAGAAATTGAAGGTGACGTTCACGTGAGCTTCAAACGACCATCCAAAGTCAAATCATTGCCACCATCTTATGTCCCCCTTTAGACCATACAACTTTTGTCTGAAACATTTTTCCGTATCTTCCATATATTTCGAGATATTAGCGTTGATAGATTAAAATGACTCACCCTGTATATAAACATGTACAAACGTAAATACATGTACAAACGCACATGATATAAATATAAACATTTATATAAGTATTAATTAAAGTAATTTTAAATCGACCGTGACTGGCAATATATAACATCTTTCCGATATGAACATTGAAAAACTGTGAGCCAACTTGGTTTGTCGGATTCTCGGATTTACACTGCACTTTTTCGGATCAATCGTCGAAACATTATTAATTTCGACCATGGGTTTTGGTCAGTTGACGTAATTTATAAATTAAATAATTTAAATTTTTATTGCAAAAAAATATTACCCCAGCCAGGGTTTGAACCTGGAACCTCCCGTATACCGTGCGGGTGTCGTGCCAATTCGACCACTGGGGCTGTGGTAATATTTATCGCAATAACAACTATAAGATGGAGCACCGATTCTTCGGTCGACGGTGTATAATAAACAGAATAATAAATTTCTTTCGCCAGTATAGAATAACTATTAAGGGGTTACATACACCTAGAAGGCCGAAAAACAGGCCTTAATTTTGACATTTTATTCCTGCTAAACGGGTAGTGGGAATTAAATGAAATTTGGTGTGATTATGGATTTATGTTTTGACAATATAAAAATATTTTTTTTATTAAGAAATGGTGACGGAAAGAAAAAATATGGCCACCGGCACACATCAAGGTTTGAAAAAAACGCATTTTGCGGTGGCCACTGTCCCGCCTAAACGATCCATCTGAAACAAAAAAACAAAATGGTGTTTTTAAGCTAACAGTAGTGGTTTGTCGGTGACGATCGCCGATTGTTGATTTTGTCGTTTGTTACAAAATGGCGACGAGTTAAAATTGAAATTTAAAAATATATTTTTCGCCATTTGTAACAACTCCCCCTTATTGTAGTATATCATTTAAAAGGGCATAAAATAAGAAAAATTTTGGCGCAAACCAAAGGTCGATACGTTGATCCGTTCGGGAGTTATTTAAAGTCAAAGTTGGAAACAGTCAATTTTTGACCCTAAACAATTCCCGAACGGGTCAACGTATCGACCTCTGGTTTGCACCAAAATTTTTGTTATTTTATGCCCTTTCAAACGATATACTACAATATAGGGGGTTTCGTTTAAGAAATTGAAGGTGACGTTCACGTGAGCTTCAAACGACCATCCAAAGTCAAATCATTGCCACCATCTTATGTCCCCCTTTAGACCATACGACTTTTGTCTGAAACATTTTGCTGTATCTAACCTTTATTTCGAGATTTTTCCCATTATAGACTCATTTGGTCCACCCTGTATATTGCCAGTCATGGTCGATTTAAAATTACTTTAATTGTTATTCTATACTGGCGAGAGAAATTTATTATTCTGTTTATTTATATAAGCGTACATATATTTGGATCACGCATATATAATACACATACATATATGTGTATGTATGTACACGCGCGCACGCACGCGACATACACACACTTCAGAAACATTTATCAATCCATTTCAATAAGTTGTATGCAATTGTTCCGCAGTCATAGTTAATTTTTAAGAAAAAATTTTTGTGTTTATCTGTATGACTAATTAATAAAAATTTTTTTCAAAAATCGGCCACGAGAGATCTCTTGCAAATTTCAAGACGATTATTTTTTAAAAAAAACGTCAAGATTGCTTAACAATCAAAAGCTCTAGACTTTTTTAAAACAACGCATGTCTTGTGGCCACACTGTGCTCTGCCGAGCGTTTATGGGACCGAGTCCCACGGTTTAACACCGATCCGTATCACCCCGATGTGCGCGCAACGCCGGTACGCCGACAACCCCCATCGAACGCTTCGAGGGGTGTATAAAACCGTGCTACAGAGCCGAAAAAAACGACTTGCTTCCCGGCCAACATCCGATCCGGATCGCTGGAAGTGAGATCCACTCCTAAAGCTAAAAAGCCGAGGTAGAGAACTACTTCTCTGTCTCCGCCGAGAGATTCTCGGTAACCTGTCAATTCTAAAGCTAGAATAGCCGAGGTAGAGGTCAAATTTCTCTGTCTCCGTCGAGCGAGTCTCGACCGCTCCTTCGCTCCTATCCTAGACGTTACTCACCGCAACCGCTCCAATTCCGCGTGCCGTATCGAAGATGATCCGTCCGATTAAACGTCCGGTCCGTCCGATTTAGATGACCGAGTCGTTCCGTATCATGTATATATTTGCGCCGTTCCAATTCCGATTAGATGTCCGGTTCACCGCGTACCTGTATATATATATTTTGCGTTTCCGTCTGTACCGATTTAGATGTTCGCCTGTAAATAGATCTCGTATTCCGCGTAACTGTTCGGTCCGACCGATTGTCTGTTCCGCTCAGTTTTGTAGTTCTCTTAGCTTGTAATTCTTTTAGCTTGTACATATTTTCTAGAGTTATAATAAATTTAGCATGTAAGTTAACAACATAAATTAATCGGCGTTGTGTTTATTGTCTCCGGACCTCCTACTCCGAACCCTGAACCGCCGCGAGCTAGTCCGCGCTCGGAAGGTAGGTTTGTTTTAAACTTTTTGACAAACAACGCTGTAATATCCTATAAAGTTTATTTTTCCGGGGTAAATTTGTTCGGGGAGCATATGTCCGGGAGGGATTTTTGTACAGGGGGATTTTGTCCGGAAGGATTAAGTCCGGGGAGAATATGTTCGGGGAGGATTTTTGTACGGGAGGATTTTGTCCGGAGGGATTAAGTCCGGGGAGAATATGTCCGGGGGAGATTTTGTCGGGGGGATTATGTCCTAGAACCAACTTTACAAGCTAGCCTGTTTCGCAAAAATTGGACACGCTGGTGTGTGCAAAACTGACAAAAGCACCGAACTTTGGCATAAGCGTCTAGGACACATAGGACACACAGGATTGTGGAAGTTACACAAGATGGTCGACGGTATTGAACTCAAGTCAGAGGAAGAGGCAAAGCACATATGTGAAGATTACGTGAAAGGGAAGTAGACAAAACTACCACATATAGAGAAACGTCCAAAAACAAAACGACCGTTGCAAGTAATACATAGCGATCTGTTCGGGCCAGTAAATCTGGAATTATATGACGGTAAAAGATATGTATTAACTTTTATGATTATAAGCATTTACTGTTGCATATCCTATTAAATTAAACGATGAAGTATTTCGACATTTTAAAATGTTCGAGTCAATGGCCACATCTCACTTTAATTAAAAAATCAGCAGATTTAGATGTGACAATGGCCGTGAGTACATTTCGAGAGAAGTTAAGGATATTACTTTAAAGAAAGAGGAATTTAATTTGAATTTACCATTCGTTACACACCACAGCAGAACGGTGTAGCCGAGCGAATAAATAGAACGATCGTGGAAAAGGCACGATGCTACTCACTTCAAAGCTCAAGAAGACTTTCTGGACCGAAGTAGTTTTAACAGCGGTTTATCTTATTAATCGTATTCCTACAAACGCGTTGGAAAATAAAGTACCAGCGGAATTATGGTATGGAGAACGACCGAATTTGAAGGTGTTTGAATGTACGGCCTACTTATATATACTGTCACGGCTTTTTCGAGCCGGAGCAAAAGGAGCGACAGGAGAGTTGGATGTCGGGCCTCTCAGAATGAGCCCTCGTACGAATTAGGCCGCTCGCTAAATTGTTTTGTTGGGTGCCAGACGCGATAAGCTCGCGTCCATTAAAATTCCGAAAATCCGACGCGAAATCGCGAGAACCAGAGAAAGCTTTTCGCACGAGGGACCAGCCAGCTCGGCCTAACGGTAGAGGGGCAGGGCGGATGCAGGGCAGCGCAAATTTGGTAGAGACAAACACTAAATAATTAACATGAATCGCCAAGTCTTAAAGTAACAATACGTTTCGTTTATTATAATTTAACGAGAATGGACAGAATAGTTGTGGTCAGATAATTGGTGGATAATGAGTCGTTGATTACAAGTGCGAAATAAAACAAGCAGGTTACTACAGTCTTTAGGAAATTATTTATTATTGCTTGCTGAATCGCTGTGACGGTTTCCTATTTTTTTTCGCTTCGCTAAGATAATTTATTACTTTGATTTCTTTTAATGAACTTTATTTTAACATTGTAAGTTTTTAACAAATGTTTTTACAATTTGAACATTTAGAACATTTTGACTTTATATTCTCTTTATTTCTTCTTATTCTCCTTCTCCTTCCGCCGCGTAGCTTAGTTTGCGTTGCTACGCTCCTCTGGTCAACCCTTTGGAATATCTCCTTCGTTTGGGATGCTGCTTCCTGGAGCTTCTTTTCTACTGTCTCTGTTTGTGTGCTTGCGTTGTAACTCCGAGATGAGGGCGGCAGAGGAGAGATTAATGGGAGAACCTCCCAATCTCGAGGTGGAGTTTTCAACTCTGGTTTTGGAGTAGAGGTTCCTGGATGGAAAGAAAATTTACGTTTTGGAGAAACCAAAAGAGTTAGACGACTGGCGCCGAGAATTGGCGAATAATCGCTTAGGCGTCTGGCGCCTATCAGCGTCTTTGCGCCAATCGAGAGGTTACCTCTAGGAGACGGCGTCCGAGCGCCGGAAGCAGGAGGACTCTGGAGGATAGGAAGGGATCCGGCTGTCAAGCGTCGAGCGCCGGTAACCTGGTTGCTCGCGCCGGAGGGCGGATCAATCAAGATTACCTTCCTCGGAAGAGGTGGAACGCCGGGAGCCGAGCGTCTCGCGCAGGGAGGCGACTGAGCGCCGGTAGCTAGGCTGTCGCTCAGGATAACCTTCCTTCGCTTGGCAGTATAGCGCTGCAAGGGAAGCGGGCGAGTCCTGCGACGAACCGTCGAGAGAGCTACCACCTCTTCCTTGGCAAGCCGAGAAGGGTGCGGGGTGTGATTTGAGCGTGGCGTGGTGAGGCTAGCTCGACCGCTCTTGCCGACTGCTCGAATCATACCGAATATTCGCTGCGACGGGTACTTTTTTTATACCGTCAAAACATCAACAACGGTTGTTAAGGAACTTGCGCCTTGTGAAACTTGCGATCTGTCATTCTAGTAGCAACTTGAAACTCGCGCTTACCAATGACTTGAATTATCCCGCGCTTGACGACTTGAACTTGTCTCGCGCGCGTCGTAAATAGTAACCTGTTAGCTGTCGCGAAAATCTCATGTCGACGGAGCGGAGGTTACCCTGGTGGCTGACGGAGTTGCCACACAGTCGAATGATTGATCGGTGATAATTACAGTGGAGAAAGAAAGTTAATGACCGATAGGATTTACTGACTTTCGAAGTAATTAGGCTGTTGTAATAAAATAAAGAATTATATCAGAGAGAAAACTTAGCGATATCCAAACGGATGGAAATGTAACAGAACGCGAAAGCACGGTGATCGAATAAGCAATTTCTCAGATCGAACTACTTAAATCTAATTCTTACGAACTAATACGAAAAACACAGAGTAGACTTAAGGGGTTACATGGGTCTTGACGGCAAAAAAGAAAGCTCATTTTCTCGAATTTTTTTTAAAGATACGACATGAGTTACACAATATATTTTTTTTTTATATAAAAGTACAATATGTAAACAATATTTCCTCAAAATTTGAAAGGAAAATATTAAAAATTCAGCCGTTGGCAATTGCTTCCAGTAGACCATCCAGAAAAAACGGTAGTCAGCATAACTTTTATAATTTTTATCTGAAATGAAAAACCCAAAGTTTTTCTTATAGTAGGTGAGTATAGCTTGTCCTTGAACGAAGGATTTATTTTATCTTCGATTACAAACCATTTTACAAGCCAATACATGGCCTAATCTTATGCCAAATTTGCAATTTTTTTGCAAGAAACGCTACAAAAAATTCAATTTTCAATTTTTTTTTAAATCCTTCGTTCAAGGACAAGCTATACTCACTTACTATAAGAAAAACTTTGGGTTTTTCATTTCAGATAAAAATTAAAAAAGTTATGCTGACTACCGTTCTTTTTGGATGGTCTACTAGAAGCAATTGCCAACGGCTGAATTTTTAATATTTTCCTTTGAAATTTTGAGGAAATATTGTTTACATGTTGTACTTTTATATAAAAAAAAAAATAAATTGTGTAACTCATGTCGTATCTTTAAAAAAAATTCGAGAAAATAAGCTTTCTTTTTTGCCTTCAAGACCCATGTAACCCCTTAATAATATCGCGAAAAGGGAGTTGACGGTAAACATCTCAAGGTAACGTGAGGGGCGGCGCCTCGCTTGGTGCACTTGAGCTCGCTCACAGGAACGCGACGCAAAATAAGCAATTTAATCAGTCGCTCGCGATGGTCGCAGGTAACGCAGATGCTAAGTCGAAAATACTCGCGACACCCCTATCACGATTAACGTAACGACAATACGATAAATAATATTTTAATCCTGCCGCACAAATCGCGAACAATGACGTAGCTCTGGTTTCTACGCGGCGTGCGGATAGATACCCCGCAGGGCCACACTCTGGCCACGCGCGATCAAGGACGCTGACGCGAACCCAAAGAACAGATCACTAACGTGCTGATACGCGAAAACTCTACTTACGCGGCAGTCACACTCCGTCCGAGTTACCGCAAGACACACGAGGTCGGGACGCAAGACGCGAAAACCGAACTTTATTCACGATAATACTTTTTGTCGCGGGCGAGCAGGCACTCCGCAGGGACACTCTCAGGTCTCACGCGATAACACTAATCACTCGTGATTTCCCGATCTCGGCAGCTGCCGAGATGTTTCACGACCCCGCGGTCACGGTTCCCAGGAGGCCGAATCACAGAGCAGCTCACGACTCTATCGTATCGAGGCCCTTCGCGTCCGCCACCGACTGCCAACACCAAAATTTTGAGCCTCTACGAGACTCTATTGCGACAACCCCAGGCAATAGGATTCGATCGCAAATTTACGCCGCCTCCGGCAATTCTCCGCCGCATCCGGCGTACGTCGCGTCCGACGATTTTCGCGAAACGCCAAAAACCCGGAGATCGCTATGCGCATGGTGGAAGGATTACAAGGTGAAGCATTCCGGTGGATGCGCAGTCGTCCGAAAGTAGTGGGGAGTTAGTTAACCAATTAGATTTCACCCATTCGGCAGAATCATATGTCTGACACTGACGGTGCAAACCCATACAGCAGAACGGTGTACGCAGAAAATCGCGGAACGAGAGCCTTGACCAATCACGAGCGTTCCGCTGTTTTCGTTGTGCGGATTCACGATCCCTAGGTACTCATGAAGCGTATCGAGAGCAGCGCGGATTGCTCGCGACCAATCACGAATCTTCATTTGAAATTTGTTAAAACTTTATTTTAATATTTTAAGCATTAAGTTAAATATTTCTAACAGCAAACCCATTAAATGTAACATTTATGAACATGATATTGTAATAATAAAACGAATTCAAAGAAGGGCTCGCGAACAAAGCTAGTTCTTAGTGCTTAAAACATACAAAAAATTATAAATATATAGACGTTTTGACCTTAAATATGGTCATCATCAGTGCCTGATAACAAGGTTCAAAATACCATCGTTGAATTACAAATTATGTCATCGTTGACTAACAAATTATCGACATCGTTGAACTTACATATCGAGTCTCACATATAAAATCACCTATGAGTTTGTATTTAGACGCCTCGCAAATTGGTCCCAACCATGTACATTTTCGTCATTATTAGAGCAGGATATACCCATGACAGCTAGCTCGGAAAGCCCATAAGTTAAGTGTTTAAAATTCTATAATTGAATTTAAACAAAAAACATGTTTTTAAAATTAAAATTAAGAAACAAATCATGAAAATGGTCAGTTTGTTAACATATTACCTGATATTTAACAAGGAGCTGTCAAGAGTACGAAAAAGTCTTATGATGTCAAAGGTTGTTTGGCAATTGCGGATGGAACAACGATCAAAAACAAATAAATGTGAAAATATGGTAGGAGTAGGACCTGAAATATAATTGGTGAATAGGAAAAGAAAGGAGAGTTAAGAAGGGGGGAGTAAATTAAGAACAGGAAGATATGAATCCGACAAAAGTTCAGTGTCACCTTGTTTATTCAACCCTTTGCTCTGTCTCTTTATATGCACCATTTCAGAAATAAGACGTTTATAATAAGAAGGTTCACTGTCTAATATTTGCACCCGTTTCCAATCAAAATTATGGTTGTTTTTAAGACGATGTTCAGAAATAACCGAAGGGGATCCGCTTTTCTTCCCAATATTAGATATATGTTCCTTAATTTTTGTTTTAAGTTGTCGCTTAGTCTGCCCTACATATGTGGCCTCACAATTCGAACAACTAATCTTATAAACAACATTACACTTTGATGAGCAATCCAATATATCTTTCCCGGTTTTTAAGTTGTTGAGTGTGAAAGGAATCGTGTATGCTGACCGGAAGTTAAGCTTTTTAGTCAAAGTCATAAACCGTTCCAAAATGCACTTAATATATGGGATAGTGAAGTTCGGTATCTTAATCTCCATATCGTTATTAACTTCCCCTTGATTGTTGTTGAGCGACGCAAGATGTTTAAATCTATTTCTGATAGTGGAAAAAATGAAACTAAGCTGATATCCATTATCCAATAAGGTATCAATTGCCCCTTCTAAGTTCTTAATATGAAACCGTGGGTGTGACAGTAGAACTATCTTATCGATCATTCCATAAATTACTCCTTTTTTATGACATAAAGGATGGTTAGAGTTGTAATTTAAATACCTTTCCGAAAAGGTTGGTTTGTGAAAATGATCGAAAATGATTCTATAATCTTCAACAATGATCGTGACATCCAAAAAATTCAACCGTCCCCCCTGCCCGATCTCAATTGTAAATTTCAACCTTTCATGAAGCAAGTTAAAATATTCTCCAAAATATTTTTACATTCATCGTGAGGAGCATCCATCACAATGTCATCCACATACCGGAAGTAAAACCGTGGACGATAATTGAGTCTCTTGATTGCAATTTTCTCGAGATCGCGCATAGTTAAGTCCGCCGCCTTGGGGGATAACGATGAACCCATCGGGCTGCCAAAAATTTGTTTATAGAAAGTATTGTTGAAAGAGAAATATGTGGAATTAAGGACCAATCTAATCGCAATTAAAAATTCATCAAAAGGAATGTCTACGTGTTCCGAAATTTCCCTCCACCTTTTTGATGATAATAATAATTACCTGTAAATAAAATGGTAAAAAGTAATTATATTGGGATATATTGGTCGTTACGCTTTGCACATTCCGCCCCATAGGTACCTAGAGCCGTGATTTCGCGTAACGGGTGTTGCAAGTGTAGCATCGCTACCTGTGTGACCGATACACTGTTAAGGGGGGAAACCCATTCGTCGGGTCAAAAAATGCATGATTTTTAGGAATTTTTTTTCTCGGGTATAATGACTCCAAACGCTTTGAAATTTTTATGACATTGTAACATATAATTGAAGATTACAAAATAATTTTTTCGTGCAAAAATGTTGCAATTTAATATAAAAATGGCGGTCATTTACATCTCGCCTCGCTAATCACTGTATGCAGGATAGCGTCCTTAATTTTTATCTGAAACCAAAAAACCAAAGTTCTTTTTAAAGCTTAGGATAGTAGCTTTGATATGACATTGAGATATTTAAAAAAAAAATTGCAATTGCATGTTTTTTCACAGTTTATGTATTTTTTGCATAAAAAATGATATTAAAATGTCAAAAAAAACGTTAAAAAATTTTTTTTTCAAAAATCATAAAATGTCATATTCAAGAGAATTTAATTATCTTTAAAATGAGCCGTAATAGAGTCCAATCGGCTCAGTAGAATTTTTTTAATCGTGCACACAAATCAAAAAAACAGGTTTCGAGAAAAACGCGTTTAAAGTTTTTGAAGGTAATACAGGGTGCGGCTCGCCCGGATCGTCTACAAGCTGTAACTTCGTAAATACTTTAGATATTGACTTGAAATTTTCAGGGGATATTCTTGAATAGTTTAGCAATCGATTAAGACTATTTCCAAAAAATCGATTTTTTGGACCCGACGAATGGGTTTCCCCCCTTAATAGGTTACTCTACGGTGAAGCACGGTGAAGTTATGACAATGTTTCTTACTATTTGTGACATTTTCTGGTTTATGTTGTCTTTTTATTGACGAAATATATGTTCTAGGTGCACAATTGCGCAGTTCCGCGAAGTCTGTTCACTGAAAACCGCGGAAAATTGCTGAAAATCACGGAACGCTCGTGATTGGTCACGGCTCTCGTTCCGCGATTTTCTGCGTACGCCGTTCCGCTGTATGGGTTTGCACCGCGACATATGTATATATCGCTGAGCGTTAAATATTAAGGTTATATGGTTTATTATTATTGCGGACATACTTGCCATAAATATAAGAAGAGGAAGAAGAAGATTATTTCGGACATCATGCAGAATTGTTTCGTAAATTTGTTTTTATTTCTGATAGTCATTCACGTTTCAAGTACGCTCGTTACCAAATGCGTGACATTTGATTGGTTGAAATTTCGGTCCCGTTACCATTATGCGTAATACTTCACTTTGTAATCCTTCCACTATGGCTACGCGTACGCGATATCCGAGAGAACGGCGAGTCGGGGCGGAACGGAACGTGACACTCGCGGCTCGAACGTCGCTATCGTACACACTAATACGCTGAGGGCAACCTCACTGGTCCCGCTGACTCCTCGTCGTCCGGGAAGTTGTCGCAGGCGCCGGGGATAACTCGGATCCAATGTCCTCGAGGGACCTCACAGCGACCAAAGCAGTTAACTCGCGAGACGTCTAAGCGCGGCGGTCGGCGGACGAATCAAGAGAGATCAAGCGGTCCGCTCGATGCCGCATCAAAGACGTGCTCTTCTCAGGGGTTGCGCGATAACCGTGCGCGACGTCGCGACCAATAGGGGCCGATTAGCGCGTCGTGGATCACGCGTGCACCGTCGTCGACATCCTGCGGGGGTCCTTTGCGCCCCTTCCAGGCTTTCCTTGACTTGCTGAGTTTCGTCCTCCCGAGGGGAAGCCTCTTCCGTGGAACGGGGGAAACGCTGGCCAGGCGTCCCGGGTTCGCTCGGATGCCCAGGAAGTAGCGTCGGGCGTTGTTCTTTCCTCCATGGGGAAAAAGAGCCCTGTCGCGGGCCTGCCGGTCTCCTGTTGACCATGCGTGCCACGCGTGTCCGTCGCGTGTTTCCATCGTCGGATTCCTCGTCGTTTCTTTTCGTCCTCGCCGCTCCGTCCCTCGCCATGGATTCCGCTGGCTTGCCGACTTCCGCATTCTGTTTTGTTGTCCCGTAACGCGATGCCTCGGCGAGATGCCATTTGACACAGAAAAACAAAAGTAAAGTAAATAAAACGCTACTTAATTAATTCGGTAGGTCCCCTGGAGATTTCGCGGTCGCTCTCTTGGCTCGTCCGCGGGCGCGAACGGCGGCGGGGCGCTGACACGTGTGGCACGTCTCAATACCTAAAGAACTCGTAAGAAGAAAATTTGAGTCAAGGACACAAAATGTTACATGCTTGGATATTGTAAAAATGGCTATCGTTTATGGGCACCGGAAGATAAAAAGGTAATTTTTGGAAGAAATGTTATTTTTGATGAAACAAAGTACATTCATTCAAATGGAATCACTGATGCTACAAGCTGGAATGAGATTAATAGTAACGACGATAATAGTATTGATTTGGAAAGCTTGAATCAAGGAGGAGTAAATTACGAAGAAGATATTGATAGACACTCTACTGGTTCAGAATATGACAGCGCTGAAGATCATACAAACAAGAGGACAGAAAAGAAAGAGAAAATAAGGACAAAGAAATAGAAGATTAAGAGCAGTTACGACGTAGTGTGCGGACGAAAACTAGACCAAAGTACTTGGAAGAATATAGTACCCTGGATTTACACGCAAAAACTTACGTTGAAGATGTTCCTGAAACTTATGAAGATATCGAAAGAAGAAGCGACAAGGAAGAGTGGTATCGAGCAATAGAGGAAGAAATAAATTCGCTAAAAGGAAATAACACTTGGACATTGACTGAACTACTTTCTGGAAAGAAAGTGATCAACCATAAATGGGTGTTCAAAATTAAGAGAGATGAATACGGAAATATAAGTCAGTATAAGGCAAGATTAGTAATAAAAGAATGTTTACAACGGAAAGGAATTGATTACAATGAAGTCTATGCTCCTATCGCCTGGATAACTACTGTGAGAACCCTTCTGTCAGTTATCAACAATAAAGATCTCTTTACGTGTCAGATGGATGTCAAAAACGCATTCTTACATGGCGATTTGCAGGAAGAAATTTATATGAGTCAATCTCAAGGACTTTCTAGTGATAAAAACCTTGCTTGTAAGCTTAATAGAACACTTTACGGCTTAAAACAAGCACCTCGTACTTGGAATGAGCGTTTCGATACATTTGTTAAACGACTTGGATTCAAACAGTCAAAGTATGACAAGTGCTTGTATGTACGAAAAAAGGGAAACTACAAGGTTTATCTCTTATTGTATGTGAACGACATACTAATGGCCAGTGATAATGAAGAAGTTCTTAAAATAACTAAAAGGGCATTAGAAAAGGAACTCTGTATGAAGAATATAGGAGAACATTATTTTCTCGGAATAAAAATCGACAGAACTGAAGAAGGCATGGTGTTGAGCTAAGCGACATATCTAAGGAATCTCCTCAAACGATTCAATATGGAAGACTGCAAAGGATCCAAGACGTCAATGAAAGCCAAACCACCTATGGACACAGAGTCAAGCAAGTGCATTATTGAAACCAAACCGTACAGAGAACTTATTGGCTGTTTGATGTATGTACGTAGTGTTCAATACAAGACCGGATCTGAGTGCAGCAGTAAACTTCTTCAGTTGTTTCGAGAGTAACGTAACTGAGGCTCAATGGATTGGTTTGAAACTAATTTTGCGATACATTCACGATACAATTAATCTTGGTTTGCCTTACCGTAGGAAAACTAACACCGTACTAATTGGTTATGCGAATTCAGATTGGGCTGGAGATGCAGACCGCAAGTCTACTACAGGCTTCTTGTTTGAAGTTTTTGGAGCACTGGTCGTGTGGGTCACCAAGAAGCAATCCACAGTTGCGCTGTCTTTAACCGAGGCAGAGTACGTGGCTTTGGCGAGTGCTGCTACAGAGCTAATTTGGCTAAATGGTTTGCTAAAAGACTTTGCGTTTGAATGCAAGGAACCTGTAACGATCTTTGAGACAACCGGTCCTGTATCCACCTACTCAGCAAACTGGAGCACAGAAGATTGAAACACGTTGACGTAAAATATAATTTCATTCGGGATCTGTATAATAATTTTGCTAAGTAATACCACGGCCGATATTTCGAGCAATATTAGGATGTTAATAAAATACTAAGTATAAATTTTAAATTTTAATCATCAAGCCAACGTTTCGACCTTACTTGGTCATCCTCAGGGCATAATACATTTAATATTACAAAAATAAAAGTATAAAATTAAAAATAATAACTGCTGGAGTTCACATTAAAAACATTGAAAAGTATAGTCATCGTCGGTGAACAATTACGACACGCAGTAAAAACAAGGTCAAAGTCAAATTCAAATTAAAATCAAACGTTGTCACGGGGCGCATAGTTACAATAAAAATGTTACCGATTACAATAAATAGCGCTTAGAGTCGCAATTGATGGAGATGCCGATTTGGTGCAACCCTCGCATTCCAACCAGTAGTCCTCTGTAGAATTTTGTTGTTTCTTGATATCGGTCATGTTCAACGTCGGAAACCATTGATGTATGTCCCGATTAGGTGGAAGTGACCGATGTAGGTTCAAGATCGTATTAACGCGACTGTTCTTAGTGGTAACTGTATGTCGGAAATATTCGAATAGTCGTACTCTATGTATTTTTTCTTAAAATATAAAGGATGGACTTACATAAGTGGTCGCGTTAACAAGTCTTGTGCTATGATAAGCATGGCTACACTTCTATGTTTGTTGGAGCGAGGACGTACAAACATAGAAGTGTAGCCATGCTTATCATAGCACAAGACTTGTTAACGCGACCACTTATGTAAGTCCATCCTTTATATTTTAAGAAAAAATACATAGAGTACGACTATTCGAATATTTCCGACATACAGTTACCACTAAGAACAGTCGCGTTAATACGATCTTGAACCTACATCGGTCACTTCCACCTAATCGGGACATACATCAATGGTTTCCGACGTTGAACATGACCGATATCAAGAAACAACAAAATTCTACAGAGGACTACTGGTTGGAATGCGAGGGTTGCACCAAATCGGCATCTCCATCAATTGCGACTCTGAGCGCTATTTATTGTAATCGGTAACATTTTTATTGTAACTATGCGCCCCGTGACAACGTTTGATTTTAATTTGAATTTGACTTTGACCTTGTTTTTACTGCGTGTCGTAATTGTTCACCGACGATGACTATACTTTTCAATGTTTTTAATGTGAACTCCAGCAGTTATTATTTTTAATTTTATACTTTTATTTTTGTAATATTAAATGTATTATGCCCTGAGGATGACCAAGTAAGGTCGAAACGTTGGCTTGATGATTAAAATTTAAAATTTATACTTAGTATTTTATTAACATCCTAATATTGCTCGAAATATCGGCCGTAGTATTACTTAGCTTTTGCTTTAGACGAGCGATAATACTTTTATTTATTAATAATTTTGCTATTCATGTAAAATATGTAAGTTCGAACGATCAGAAGGCAGATATTTTGACTAAGAGTTTGACCAAAGAACGTTTTCTTAAGATGAGTAATAGTTTAGATGAGAATAGGATTAACTAGTTTGTAACAAGAAGAATTATTATTTTGATAGGCCAAGTCTAGTAAGACTCAGCAATATTCCTTCTTTTCTTTTGTATACGAATTTTTTATTTAAGTAGATCTGTAGAATCTTAGTTACGTGTTGAATATGTCAAGTTGAGGAGGAGTATTATGGAAGTGCAACTTTCCTATCTCAGTATTATATAGTTTAGGTTTCTAGGTTGGTAGCGCGTTCTCTAAAAATTCTCGCTCTCTTCTTTTCGAGCCGTTCCGAGAAATATACGATCGTTCCAGAAAAGTCTCTGTACAATTATTTTATATAAACCTGCCAAGCTACTGCGCTAATAACAAAAACATATAGCAATAGACATTTGCCATCTCTTCCTTGGTTATTTTCTGGTTCGACAGGGTGCGAGTTTCTATTTTAGAATGTAAAACGTTTAAGGAGGTTGGAGCGTTTGACGAAATCTAAGACAAGTCAATAATACAAACATAATACGAAAGTTAATTATATCAACGATAAGTAGAAAAAATTTCATTGACTTCTACCATTCCGTTTTGAAGATATTCGTTTTCAAAGTTACAGAAATGTATATACAGAGTGTCCTAGAATATTTTGGACATTTCTCAAAAACAGATAGAACGGACTCAACTATGTCGAAAAGTCCTTTACCATTTTGCAATTTTCGCAATAGTTAATGAGTTATTAATAATTAAAAAACGCCGTATTAGCCCGGCCTACCGCCAAATGCAAGCGCGCGGCGAGATGCGGCCGCCCACTGCCCAGCAGTTGATATCCGCGGTCGGCACGCTAGTCCATACGCCAGGTCGATTGAGCATTTTTATTTAGGTCCGTGGCTAAAGTTAATGTTTTTTTATGTTTTTTGGGTCGTAGAACAAGAATCTGTAAACAGTTTTTCCATAAGTCGATGCAATAAAAAGTAATTAACAATTTATTTGTTTAAATTGCCCTAGCAATCAAACTATACATCCTATAAAAAAATGAACTATAGAAAATTTGTTCCTCTTTTTACGACAAACAAAATGGCGTTTAAATTTTTCCAAAATCTTGATTATTGGCGGAAATGTTAATTTTTATTTTTTATTCTTTTTAAATTTCTTTAAATTTCTATATTTTTTTTCGTTTTTGCAAGTTTGAACAAGTTCAGTTTCAACTGTTTTAACGATAAAATTGAGCGCAAGCGAGCACGCCTAATTAACATGTTAGGCATGCGCGCTTGCGCTCAATTTTTACCGTTAAAACAGTTAAAACTAAACTTGTTCAAACTTGCAAAAACAAAAAAAAATAAAAATAAAAAAAAGATAAAAAATAAAATTTGACATATTTCCGACAATAATCAAGATTTTGGAAAAATTCAAAGGACATTTTGTTTGTCGTGAAAAGAGGAACAAATTTTCTCTAGTTAATTTTTTTATAGGATGTATAGTTTGATCGCTAGGGAAATTTAAACAAATAAAGCCGATGCAATTCAAAAATAAGAATTGATTTGTGAATTAAAGCCTATATAATTCACAAATCAAATTTTAATTATAAAAGTAAAGTTTCAGGTATGAGAAAAATTTACCCATGCATAATTACATATAAATGTAACATTTGGCAACTGTTAACCTGAAACTTCACTTTTATAATTAAAATTTGATTTGTGAATTATATAAGCTTCAATTCACAAATCAATTCGCATTTGTGAATTGCATCGGCTTTAATTTATAATTAAAATTTGACTTGTGACTTATACATATACGCTTTAATTCTGCACAAATCAATTTTTACTTGCAAATTGCATCGGCTTTAATTTATAATTAAAATTTGATTTCTGAATTATACAAAGGCTTTAATTCAGATACTATAAACGAGATACTATCCTATTCCTCACAGCTAAGAAGTTTCACTTCTGTTGCGCGTGGAGGCCACACGTATTTTTTTTTTTTACTTTTCGCGACGGACTTCCATAACGCAAACGCGTAACGCGACGCACCAAATCGCTCTCGTAGAAGGTTTGACTTTCCGTGACGGACTTCCATAACGCAAACTCGTAACGCGACGCATCGAATCACTCTCGTAGAAGGTTTGACTATTTGTGACGGACTTCCATAACGCGAACGCGTAACGCGACGATCCGAATTACTCCCGTATAAGGTTCGACTTTTCGTGACAGACTCCCATAACGCAAACGCGTAACGCGACGCATCGAATCACTCTCGTAGAAGGTTTGACTTTTTGTGACGGACTTCCATAACGCGAACGCGTAACGCGACGATCCAAATCACTCCCGTATAAGGTTTGACTTTTTGTGACGGACTCCCATAACGCGAACGCGTAACGCGACGCTCCGAATCACTCTCGTATAAGTTTCGACTTTTCGTGACGGACTTCCATAACGCGAACGCGTAACGCGACGCTCCGAATCACTCCCGTAGAAGGTTCGACTTTTCGTGACGGACTTCCATAACGCGAACGCGTAACGCGACGAATCGAATCACTCTCGTAGAAGGTTCGACTTTTCGTGACGGACTTCCATAACGCGACTTCCGTAACGCGACTTCCGTTACGCTTCCGGTTCGAATCACCCCCCGTGCCCTAAGAAGTTTCACTTCAACAATATATCTATCTTAATATATCATATAAACACATTTTTCTTTGCGCGTCGAGAAGGCTGACAGATTAAGTTACTGTTTGTAACGCTAGACAAGCGTTGTAATCGTCAGAGTTCAAGTTGAATCAACTCATCGATGAGGTTAGGATAACTGTCACAACGAGCATTGCGATCGTCGTAAGTGGTCGTAAGGAGATTACGATAATCATTTACGATACATGTAGGCGCACCTTAACGCGAACGCGTAACGCGACGCACTGAATCGCTCTCGTAGAAGGTTTGACTTTTCGTGACGGACTTCCATAACGCAAACGCGTAACGCGACGCATCGAATCACTCTCGTAGAAGGTTTGACTTTTCGTGACGGACTTCCATAACGCGAACGCGTAACGCGACGATCCGAATCACTCCCGTAGAAGGTTCGACTTTTCGTGACGGACTTCCATAACGCGAACGCGTAACGCGACGATCCGAATCACTCCCGTATAAGTTTCGACTTTTCGTGACGGACTTCTATAACGCGAACGCGTAACGCGACGCTCCGAATCACTCCCGTAGAAGGTTCGACTTTTTGAAAAATATCAATTATACTGCATAAGAAAGCAATTACTTAATTTACTTTTTTTCTTTTAATAAGCAACGGTTCTCTTCAACAAAGAATATTTTCTTGATGATAGTGTTAAATGTACTCCTCACAAATTTTAGAAAAAGTCATTATCATGTACCCGCAAGAGGAATTTATACTTCTTCAAAGAATGTAACATTATAAAATTTTATCGAAGAAAAGTTAAAATAAGAAGCAAATCAAATTTTTGTTTTAATTTTATATTCTTCTATAAAACTTATGAATATTTGAAATAAGTAATATTTATTTAATTCAAGTAATTTATAGTATGTAATTGAGGTAGGACGTTTGGACAGCCGTTGAGAGTGGACGTGATTGTTGGGGCAGCAGCGAGAGACAGTTGGACGTAGTGGTTTCCGAGGGAGGAGAAAGGAGGAAAGTGTTGTATTTTATGCTAGTCGGTGGAAGAAAAGAGGATGATACGAATAACGTCTTATTGAACAGGAGTCTTAGCTCTAACCGTGTTTCGTTTCTCTACGCTTCGTTAAACTGAACATTTCGACCGCGCCCCGTCTTTTGTCTCGAATCAGTTCGTTCATCGCACGTCCGAGGCGCCACAATGCACGCGTAAAACAAAAAAAATATTACGAGTATATTAAACAACTGCAACCCTTCCGCCGTTTAAATACTCGATAACTCTCGCAACCCGAGACTTTCGCGAAATTTATAAAAGGTGACTTTCGAAAGTGCCTTGGTAAACACATCGGCTCGTTGACGCTCGGTTGGTACGTATTCCAACATAATCTCTCCATCTTCGACTCTCTCTCGAACGTAATGATAACGAACATCTATATGTTTCGATCTAGGATGAAATTGAGGATTCTTTGTGAGACGAATCGCGCTCTGATTATCGACTCGCAACACGGTCGGTTTGTCTTGTGGACGTCCGACGTCGTTCAACAATTTTCGCAACCATATGGTTTCTCTCGCTGCGCTGGCCGCTGCCATGTACTCGGACTCGGTTGTACTCAGCGAAACCGATTTTTGACGCTGCGATGACCAAGTCACCGCTCCGTTCGCGATACTAAAAACGTAACCGGTCGTAGACCTCCTCGTTTCGACATCGCCAGCATAGTCGGCGTCTGAGAAACCAACCAGATTGGATTCAGCGCCGTGTTTCTGATACTCTATTCCTACGTTTGCACTTTTGACTAGGTACGCGAAAATGCGCTTTACAGCCTGCCAATGACTCGAGTTGTGTTGATTTAAAAACCTGCTTACAGAGTTAACGGCATACGCGATGTCCGGTCTAGAAACTATTGCTAAAAACATTAGCGATCCAACGGCTTCACGGTATGGCACGCTCTCTCGTTCTTCGTCTTCTGACTCGACAGGATGTAGCACGGTGTGAGAATCTGCGGGAACCGTCACACCTTTCGCATTTTTCATACCGAACTTTTCGATAATTTGTTTCGTGTACGCTTGCTGATGTATAAACATCGTTTTGTTGACTCTATCTCGACTTATTTGCAACCCGACAAAGTTTTTACAGTCACCGAGAGTGATTTCAAGCGTCTCGCAAAGTGATTTGACGATTGACTTGAGTACTTTTCTCGATTTTGCTGCAATAAACCCGTCGTCAACAAAAAGCGCTAGATAGATTTCACATCCATCGAAACAACCAAAGAATATACATTTGTGGGCGTTAGTTTCCTTAAGATTAAACTGTTTCAGAAAGTTTGAAAACTTCTCGTTCCAACATCTCGGCGCTTGTTTTAATCCGTACAAGGATTTATCAAGCTTGCACACACTCTCACTTTCACTGGCTTCAACGACGAGTCCCTCTGGGATTTCCATGTGAATTTCCTCTTGTAGATCCCCGTAGAGAAAGACCGTGCGTACGTCGAACTGCACGGTCTCGAGGTCGTCTTGTGTGATGATTGCTAATAGCACACGTAGTGAGTCGTATCTAACTACGGGAGCAAAAGTCTCCGTATAGTCGACACCTTCCTTCTGTAGAAAACCGCGCGCACAGAGGCGCGCCTTGAAGCGAGAAACGCTTCCGTTGGTGTCTCGCAGAACTTTAAAGACCCATTTCGAGTCTATCGCCTTTTTCTTCTCGTCTCGCGGCACGATCGACCACGTTTTGTTTCTTCGATGAGCTTCGAGTTCTTCTTCAATCGCTCCGATCCATTTCGGAGCGTCTGGTCCAGTTGTCGCTTCTTGGAATGTCGTGGGAATTCTGTATTCGACCAAGTTTAGCTCGTACCTCACGGGACAACGGAGAGTACTCCGATCTCGCAGATTTCGTTGCACGTGTCCCGGCTGTGGTGCTATAGCTTCGTTATCGACAGCTGCTACGTCATCGATGTCTTCGTTTACTCCTGCTTCCTCAGCATTATCGACGGCAGCCTCTTCGTTTTCCCTCCGTCTTCGCAACTCGTCGGGAACTTGAAAACTCTTTCGGATGATACCGATTCCCCTCGTTTTTCTGTACCCACGTACTCGTCGAATACTACATTTCTGGAGACAGAAATAGCGTGAGTATCGATGTTGTACAACCTGTAGTTTGACGAGTCTCCTTGATAGCCGACGAGAATCATTCTCTTCGACCTAGCGTCGAATTTCTTGAGGAACTGCTTGGGAATGTGCGTATAGGCCACCGACCCGAAAATCCGCATGTGACTGACGTTCGGCTTCTTTCCTGTCCACAATTCGTACGGCGTGCTGCTTCCGCCTGGTCCCGACCATCCCGCTCGATTCAACGTGTACACGGCTGTGTTTACGGCTTCCGCCCATAAACTCAACGGCAAACTCTTTGCCTGGAGCATCGTTCTGGCACATTCAACGATCGTTCGATTGTCTCTTTCCGATCGCCCATTCTGTGCGGGCGTGTACGGAGTTGTGTTCTCCATCTTTATGCCGCGAGACGCCAAGTATTCCCGCATCCTCTTGTTGCAATATTCACCACCGCTGTCGGCACGAAGAGTCGTCATCGTTCGACCAAACTTATTGGCGAGCATGCGATCGAATTCGATAAATCGATCGAGAACGTCAGACTTATGTTTTATGAAATACGCTTGACGAAACGCCGTGGCATCGTCCTTGAAAGTCACAAAATACTCCGCCCCGCCGAGGGATCGAGTTTGCATTGGGCCGCACACGTCACTATGCACGAATTCTCCCGGTCTTCTCGAAACTTTTGTGACAGTTTTATCGAACGGTAATTTGTGCAGCTTTCCCAGCTGGCACGCATCACAGAAAAATTCGGTAGTGTCCTTCACGGTCGCATCTTCGATCAACCCCTTTTTGGTTAATTCGCACAAAGATCGCTGATTGATATGTCCGAGTCGCTCGTGCCACACTTTCATATTTGTGACCGACACATTCACTTCGTTCCGTGAAGGCGACACGCGAAAGAACATTCGATAAATCTGATTCGATTGTCGCGCTCCCGTCGCTAAGACCTGTCGTCGCGCTCAATCTTCACACTTGATCCTTCGAATTTCACACCGAAACCTTTTTCCGTGCACACGCCGACGGAGAGCAAATTCTTTTTGACTGCGGGCACGTAATACACATCTTCGATCACGCCGACTACCCACGATCCGTTTACAAGCTTCTCGATTTCAATTTTTCCAACCCCTTTGATCGCGCACTCACCGTCGTCGCCGAGGAAAACAGTCTGTCCCGTCACGCGACGAAAATCGACGAACCACTCCCGCCGGAAGGTAATGTGAGTGGATGCGCCACTGTCGGTAATCCAGGTATCTCGTGCGTTGACTCGCATCAATCTTTCTCTTGTTCGACTGTCGGTTTGACGTACCGACGGATCTCTCGGAATTTACCATCCTTCTCAGACGTTGCCACGACGAACGCGCACATGTTTCCCGACTGACCTTGAGCACTTTTGTCTTTGTCCTTGTCTTTGTTTTTCGTCGGGCACTCACTCGCGTAATGTCCTTTCTCTTGGCAACGATAACACGTAACGTTCTTCTTCAAACAACGCTCCTTTATGGCACACCGTTTTACTTTCCAATAGCATACAAAATATTCCGTTCAATATAAAAATTTAAAAAATAATTGCCTTAAGAAAAATGGGGATTCTTACTAATGAATTAAAATTATGTCATACGAAATAAAAATTGGATGAATTAAAATTATGTCGGGACATAATAGAAATTCGGAATTATTTTTATCCCCGACATAATTTTAATTTCACGAATTAAAATTATGTCTCGACATAATTTTAATTCATCCAATTCTTATGATGTGTCGACATCATTTTAATTCGGCCAATTTTTATGATGTCGCAACATAATTTTAATTTGATGAATTAAAATTATGTCGCGACATAATAATAACTGGATGAATTAAAATGATGTCGATACGTAAAAATAATTCCGAATTTTTATGATGTCTCGACATAATTTTAATTCATCCAATTTTTATGATGTCTCGACATAATTTTAATTCGTCGAATTTTTATGATGTCGCGACATAATTTTAATTTGCTGAATTAAAATTATGTCGCAACATAATAATAATTAGATGAATTAAAATGATGCCGATACGTAAAAATAATTCCGAATTTTTATGATGTCTCGACATAATTTTAATTCAACCAATTTTTATGATGTCTCGACATAATTTTAATTCATCTAATTTTCATTATGTTGCGACATAATTTTAATTCTGCCGCTAGCGAATTTAAGTTCTTAATACTTGCAACACTAAGATGGCGCCAATAAACAATTTAACGCCAATGAGAAACGCACGAACTACTGTCCACGTATTCCAGGTCGCCGATGACGGGACCCAAGCAATGCGCTCCGTAGTTTCCGGTGTCTAGGTATTCCAATTTCTCGAATTCAGTATCTGCGTGCCCTAGGTCGCCGATGAGGAGGTCCAGATGTTGCGCTCCGTAGTTTCCGGTGTCTAGGTATTCCAATTTCTCGAATTCGGTATCTGCGTGCCCTAGGTCGCCGATGAGGAGGTCCAGATGTTGCGCTCCGTAGTTTTCGGTGTCTAGGTGTTCCAATTCCTCGAATTCGGTATCTGCGTGCCCCAGGTCGCCGATGAGGAGGTCCAGATGTTGCGCTCCGTAGTTTTCGGTGTCTAGGTGTTCCAATTCCTCGAATTCGGTATCTGCGTGCCCCAGGTCGCCGATGAGGAGGTCCAGATGTTGCGCTCCGTAGTTTTCGGTGTCTAGGTGTTCCAATTTCTCAAATTCGGTATCTGCGTGCCCCAGGTCGCCGATGAGGAGGTCCAGATGTTGCGCTCCGTAGTTTTCGGTGTCTAGGTGTTCCAATTCCTCGAATTCGGTATCTGCGTGCCCCAGGTCGCCGATGAGGAGGTCCAGATGTTGCGCTCCGTAGTTTTCGGTGTCTAGGTGTTCCAATTCCTCGAATTCGGTATCTGCGTGCCCCAGGTCGCCGATGAGGAGGTCCAGATGTTGCGCTCCGTAGTTTTCGGTGTCTAGGTGTTCCAATTCCTCGAATTCGGTATCTGCGTGCCCCAGGTCGCCGATGAGGAGGTCCAGATGTTGCGCTCCGTAGTTTTCGGTGTCTAGGTGTTCCAATTTCTCAAATTCGGTATCTGCGTGCCCCAGGTCGCCGATGAGGAGGTCCAGATGTTGCGCTCCGTAGTTTTCGGTGTCTAGGTGTTCCAATTCCTCGAATTCGGTATCTGCGTGCCCCAGGTCGCCGATGAGGAGGTCCAGATGTTGCGCTCCGTAGTTTTCGGTGTCTAGGTGTTTTATTCCCTCGAACTCGGTGTCTACGTGTGCCAAGTTGTTGATGACAAGGTCCAGCTAGTGCGCTCCGTAGTTTTTGGTATTAGATGTATTAATACTTCGAATTGGATGTCTACGTGTCCCAGGTCGCCGATTCAAAGTATTAGTACATGTAGACACCGAAAATTATGGAGCGCACTATCTGGACCTTATCATCGGTGATCTTGGACGCATAGTCATTAAATTTGAGGAATTGGAACACCGAGAAACCAAAAACTACGGAGCGCACTGTCTGGGTCCCGTCATCGGCGACCTGGGATACGTAGACACCGAATTGAAAATATTAATACATCTAAACGCCGAAAACTACGGAGCGCACTAGCTGGACTTCGTCATCAGCGACCTGGCACACGTAGACACCGAATTCGAGGGATTAAAACACCTCGACACCGAAAATTACATCTAAACACTAAAAACTACGGAGAGCACTATCTGGACCTCGTCATCGGCGACCTGGGGCACGCAGATACCGAATTCGAGGAATTGGTACATCTAGACACCGAAAACTACGGAGCGCAACATCTGGACCTCCTCATCGACGACCTGGGGCACGCAGATACCGAATTCGAGGAATTGGAACATCTAGACACCGATAACTACGGAGCGCAACATCTGGACCTCCTCATCGGCGACCTGGGGCACGCAGATACCGAATTCGAGGAATTGGAACATCTAGACACCGAAAACTACGGAGCGCAACATCTGGACCTCCTCATCGGCGACCTGGGGCACGCAGATACCGAATTCGAGGAATTGAAACACCTAGACACCGAAAACTACGGAGCGCAACATCTGGACCTCCTCATCGGCAACCTGGGGCACGCAGATACCGAATTCGAGGAATTGGAACACCTAGACACCGAAAACTACAGAGCGCAACATCTGGACCTCCTCATCGGCAACCTGGGGCACGCAGATACCGACTTCGAGGAATTGGAACATCTAGACACCGAAAACTACGGAGCGCAACATCTGGACCTCCTCATCGGCGACCTGGAACACGCAGATACCGAATTCGAGGAATTGGAATACCTAGACACCGGAAACTACGGAGCGCATTGCTTGGGTCCCGTCATCGGCGACCTGGAATACGTGGACAGTAGTTCGTGCGTTTCTCATTGGCGTTAAATTGTTTATTGGCGCCATCTTAGTGTTGCAAGTATTAAGAACTTAAATTCGCTAGCGGCAGAATTAAAATTATGTCGCGACATAATAAAAATTAGGTGAATTAAAATTATGTCGAGACATCATAAAAATTGGTTGAATTAAAATTATGTCGAGACATCATAAAAATTCGGAATTATTTTTACGTATCGGCATCATTTTAATTCATCTAATTATTATTATGTTGCGACATAATTTTAATTCAGCAAATTAAAATTATGTCGCGACATCATAAAAATTCGACGAATTAAAATAATGTCGAGACATCATAAAAATTGGATGAATTAAAATTATGTCGAGACATCATAAAAATTCGGAATTATTTTTACGTATCGACATCATTTTAATTCATCCAGTTTTATTATTTTGTCGCGACATAATTTTAATTCAAATTAGAATTATGTCGCGACATCATAAAATATGACCAAATTAAAATTGTGTCGAGACATCATAAAAATTGGATGAATTAAAATTATGTTGAGACATAACTTTAATTCGTGAAATTAAAATTATGTCGGGACATAAAAATAATTCCGATTTTTTATTATGTCCCAACATAATTTTAATTCTTCCAATTTTTATTATGGTCGATATAATTTTAATTCATTAGTAAGAATCACCATTTTTCTGAAGACAATTATTTCTTGAAACTTTTATATTACGTAGAATATTATTTATGCTATTAAAGAGTAAAACGGCGTTCCATATAATGTCATGAAAAAGAAGTGAAATCAAAATGTTATTACAAATATATTTATTCAAAAAGTAATATTTTGTGTGCAAAATTAAATTTGAAGCAATACGTACATACAACATTTTGGGAAACTATCTCTCACAATTATCTATTAAAACTAAACCCATAAAGTCCTAGGAGATCCCTATGCGCTTTTCTGTTTTAAATCCTTGTAACTCGGGCCCTAATCAAAATTTTTAGATCGTAATAGGGATGTAGGAGTAAAAAAGAGTTTCTCTTTGCAAAAATCGAATCGGTGATCGGATGGGAAATCTGAAAAAAAAAGGATATAAGTTTTGAAATAAGTAATAAAAAATGTAAGTGACCCCTGCTTTTTTATTGACAAATATCAACCAATAATTAAGTCTACTTTTTTGTGTGTGAGTAGATAGTTTGTTATATATCACTCAAATAATAGTTATAGATTTATTCTATTAACGGTTATCATAGTCTATTTTCTTGCATATGCGACTGTAATTAAGTAATATTTGGTCGTCCATGTCCGAAGCAATTTTATCAATATTAGAATATTTAAAGGAGTGTAAAACTTTTTTGGCTTTACAGGTTTAAAAATCCTTTTCCAAAGTTAAAGTATATGCACTAATGTTTTCCACACCAAACAACTTTTTGCCGAGAACAAAAATAATTTCAGAAATTCATATTTTGATTATCCTTAGAGTAGGTAACGAAAAGAATTTTTAAATCTGTAAAGCTAATAAAATAATATGCTTGTTTTAAAAATTGCGTCAATCGGTAATACAGACCGCTTTAGGATCCCCTTAATTATAATTTTATTATTCTTACATTAATAAAAATAATTAAAAAATTATTGTTTAGGCTTTTTGGAAAAAATACAAAAGTTAAATGTCCTAATAATCTCTGATAACTTATTTAAGCATTTACAAATAAAGCATTTCTATTAAAAGAAAGTGCATCTAACTCTTTTTTACATAATTTTTTCCGCGTTTGCTCCGCGATTTTTTTACGTTATTTTCGTAAATAACATGGTTTTTCGAAAAAAATTTGTAATTTCTCGTGTATAGATATGTACAGACCTTAATATTTATTCTCAATAATAATAATTAATGGACATTTTTTAATCAAACACATCCTCCCATATTATCATGCTAAAAAAGCGAATAGACAGACTATATATTTCAACCATCGTTGTAGTTGCGATCATATTTCAACAGTTCGGTTGTAATTTTCAACTATGATTCGATTTGTCGCGCATACGTTATTTGTTCACCCTTAGGGTCACTTCGACCAACTCCGATTTACTTTAATCGACGATTAACTCGGTCAGCAATTTCGTCAACAGCAAGACTTTTAACTGTATAATGTATATGTTGTTCTTTTTTATTTTTGTTAACCTGTCTCTTCGTGATTTACCACTTCGTGAATAAAAACTGCTTTTAATATAACAAATCTTTTAATTTTTTATTTTTGTCGATTAAAGTTAATTGGAGTTGGTCGAAGTAACAGTGGAATCACAGGAAGACACTTTAAATGATAAGACTGAGGGTACTTTCCTTTTCACGCATGATGCGCATAATGCATTATTTATTCTTGTTTAAGGGGCTTTCCTAGTGTGACAGAGCCTAAAATAGAGTGATTTTTAAAAGGAAAACTACAAAACCATCTAATTTACAACTTTTCCTACATATTTTACTATATTTTAAGAGTGCATACAAATTTTTTCAAGATCAAATATCTGTTATTAAGTCCGTGCCAGCCATCCTGCTGGAGCGCCGCGAAAAAAACGGTGACCACGACTGCAGCCATTGTAGTTATCTGAAACAAATAAGCAAAAGGATTCTTAATCTGCTTGAGTGTGGCTATCGTCTGAACTAGAATCGTGAAAAAATATTGAAAATTTAAAAAATTATAACGATTAATTTCCCGACACACGGGTTTCCTTAGTGTGTCGGGTAAAAAAAATTGCTATAATTTTTTAAATTTTTAATATTTTTTCATGATTCTAGTTCAGACGATAACCACACTCGAGCAGATTAAGAATCCTTTTGCTTTTTTGTTTCAGATAACTACAACGGCTGCAATCGTGGTCACCGTCCGTTTCGCGGCGCTTGAGCAGGATGGCTTAATAACAGATATTTGATCTTGAAAAAATTTGTATGCACTCTTAAAATATAGTAAAATATGTAGGAAAAGTTGTAATTCAATTGGTTTTGTCGTTTTCCTTTTAAAAATCAATCTATTTTAGGCCCTGTCACACCAGAGAAGCCCCTTAACACTCGGTGAAGAACAAGGACAAAGGATGCATTATGCGCATCATACGTGAAACGGAAAGTAGCCTGAATCTCTACCAACTAGGTACAAACTGTTAGTACATAAAACGCAGAAACGCTTGCCATTAGACCAATGAATTCACAGCAATCTCAAATAAGATCCCGTCCACTTTTAGGTCTCTTTCGGTGTAAACGGATGATAACTACATTTTTAAGTCACGCTATAAGTTAGGTCGCAATCAGGACAGACTTTCGTGACGCGCCCGCACCGAATCACTCCCATTAGAAGTTTCAACTTTTCGTGCGGACTTCCGTGACGGATTTTCGTGACGGACTTCCGTGACGGACTTCCGTGACGCTTCCGTTTCGAATCACCCCCCGCGCCTAAAGAAGTTTCACTTCAAAAAGGCACACAGAGCCAACGCGCGGTAATTGATGCGCAATTATGATTTATTTAGTTAGTTTACATGTGATTTAAAACGAACGTTTCGACTCTTTTTTTTTTAGTCCTCTTTAGCATAGAAAAACAACAATAACATTTAAGTCAGAAATTAAAACTTCGAATTACTGCCGTAGTCAAAATAAAATATCACGAGACAAATATCACGCAAACGCAGTCACAAATACTTCGCATTACTGTCGTGGTCAAAATCAAATATCACGCAACGCAGTCATAAATGTAATGAGTATCGTTAAGCCATGGTTCAGAATGAGACGACGCGACGTAGTCTTAAGTGTTATGGAGACCTTAAACGCATTGTATCCACACGCTTGTGTGTTCACAGATGCATTCTCCGAAGTACTTCCAGGTATCCTCAGATTCAGAAGAAAGATGACAATATAACGGCTTCTTGTCCATTACAGAATGTAACGTGCAAAATACCTGTGTGGCAAAATTCGGAGTAACATCCGCCAAGTACAAAGCGTACGCGTATCAGTAAAGATGAAATATACAATAACTTACAATGCGTTGTCCAAAAGGTTCACGTTATAAAAGACAATGGTACATAATTAAAACGAAAGTACTTGTCACTTCAATGTTTCGAGAGAAAATTGGACCTTTTGGACAACGCATTGTAAGTTACTGCATATTTCATCTTTACTGATACGCGTACGCTTTGTATTTGGCGGATGTTACTCCGAATTTTGCCACACAGGTATGCTGCATGTTACATTCTATAATGGACAAGAAGCCGTTATATTGTCATCTTTCTTCTGAATCTGAGGATACCTGAAAGTACTTCGGAGAATGCATCTGTAAACATCCAAGCGTGTGGATACAATGCGTTTAAGGTCTCCATAACACTCAAGACTACGTCGTCTCATTCTGAACCGTGGCTTAACGGTACTCATTACATTTATGACTGCGTTGCGTGATATTTGATTTCGACCACGGCAGTAATGCGAAGTATTTATGACTGCGTTTGCGTGATATTTGTCTCGTGATATTTTATTTCGACCACGGCAGTAATGCGTTTTAATTTCTGACTTAAATGTTATTATTGTTTTTCTATGCTGAAGAGGACTCAAAAAAAGAGTCGAAACGTTCGTTTTAAATCACATGTAAACTAATTAAATAAATCATAATTGCGCATCAATTACCGCGCGTTGCCTTTAAGTGCCTTTTTTTAGTATATTTTATTGAATTTGAGAGCCTTCACATTTCTTTTCATTATTTATTGCCATAATAACCAAACGGTTATATCATAACGCCAGGACTTTTCTATACAATTTAATCCGTTTTAGGGGAACCTGAGGAGCCTTGACCACGTTTTCAATTATTTACTTATAAAATTTTTTTAAAACCAAGAAAAAAAGTGTATTGTTACATATTTAAAATTTTGTGCACTTTAATATCATGAAAGCTATTTGGTAAAATTTTCAATCATATACACGTAAATATACACATAATTTTATACCTTGTGCAAATAGGTCAAGCCTCCCGACATAAGGGAGACTTGACCCATAGGAAGGGAGACTTGACTAGGATAGTAGAAAACAAATTCATTTACTGAAAAAAATCTGAATCCATTAAAGAAGTACACAAAATAAAAATAAACATGTGACCCACTTGTTTCGTTACCACACTTTTCGTTTAATAGGTTTTTTTAACCATTCTTTTTCTTTGAGCACTCTTGTGCTTTTTCGCTTCTTTCTTGTTTTGAATTCTTTTTTTTGCTTGCTTTTATTGGTAAATCCATCAAAATACGCGGTCTTGCTGGTCTTCTGCCTCCACCGTTTTTCCTGGGGCCTGCTTTCGGAAAAAGTCTGATATCTTCTGGTGAAATAATTTAAAAAAAACTACCATACACTAGGTCGACATGCCAATAGCTTAGAGTTTTTACTTAGAAAAAAAAAATAAAAAATAATAGGATACAGGACTGACAAGATCAGTGAACCCAAAATGTTCATGAGAATGAGCTATTTAAAAAATTAAGTCTGAATAAAATATGATATTCCTAATTTCAATATTTACAGGACAGGCCTTATATACTATTCAAAGAGGGAAGTTAATAGTTTGAAAAAGAGCCTACAAAAATATATAAAATCTCTTTTCAACTTCCAAGAAAAAATAATTCCACAAAATCTATCTGTTTATAGACATATTAGCCCTGACACAGTGTCAAGGCTCCCTTAAAATGAATGGGTCAAACCTCCCCATGTCGTCATTTTTAAAATAAAAGCGCATAATTATATTTCTAGTTTAATGCTAAGAACAATGCAAATGTGCTGAAATAATATTTTAGGTATTTTGATCGTTTGACATGACATCTAATCTCTCAATTAGCACACTCTTACAAAATATTGTAAAAATATTTACTTTTTGAGCGAAAAAACACATAAAGACAAATAATTCTTGTTTCATAAGAATGACGGACATAAAAATACAAAAAAAGATGAAGACTCATAGTTACTTTATTTGACTCTTTGTAGCCAAATTATGCATCGTGTTTAAGAAGGAAAATACAACGGTTGTTCAAACCTCCCTTATGGTCAAAGCTCCCCAGATTTCCCTACTTATACCCTCTGCGGGTGCTACACTTATTATCAGACACTCTGTATATAAATCACCTGTGTTTGCTAGTTTTTGCTCCTACAATGCTTGAAGACTAGATTAAATTTTGTTGAGTACTTTTTCACTTGAATTTATATTTAAATTCTTAACAGAATCTCCTCGCTTATATTTCTTATATCATTTAAAAGTTTCTTTAGCGTCTCACATTAGAAAAATTTCCAAAAATTTAAAGAATTTCAAATAAAATGTATATATATACTAATATGTGCTAATTAGAGAACGATGTTCCCAATTATTAAGTATTTGTATTGAAATGACTAAGTTTATAAACATATAAAGAATGTAACACATTGAATCTTACATTAAAGTCTTAAATTTATTGCTATTTGATTTTAGAAAATTAAATAAAGATTCAAGACATAAAATTTATTTAACTATATAATTCTTATTTTATTTCAAAATAGAATTGAAGAACATAAACGCAGTGCCACCAAACGTACCACTGGCCGAAATGGGTATGGATTCGATGATGGCAGTTGAAATTAAGCAAACATTGGAAAGAGAGTTCGATATTACTTTGACAGCGCAAGACATTAGAAATCTAAATTTTGTTAAACTTAAAGAAATGACAAATACAGCCAAAATAGGAAAGATACATGACACAACAAAAACTGATACAAATAATTTGGAAGGTTTTGACATACTGATCCAAAAAATGAAGGATTCAGACTTTGTTTCAGACATTCTTGTAGAACTTGCTACAAAAAAGGAGATTGGTAGGGGCAATGTATTTCTCTTACCAGGAATTGAAGGAAACTTATGCATATACAAATCTATAGCATCAGGAATTAAATCGTCGGCAACGTGTTTGCAACATGGTATACTTAATATTCCCGAAAGTCATTCAGTGATTAAGTCAGCCACTTATTTGCTGCCTGTAAGAAGTTTTAAATTGTTTAAAACTTTTACATTTATTATTTCTTGTATTTTACATACATAAATAATATTTTATAATCACAAATCTTTTTTTATATTACTCCAGCTCATACATTCATATTTATTTGTTTAGCACATGTTGAAGAAGATACAAGATAAAAAAAAGTTCCTAATAGTTGGTTATTCTTTTGGATCCTTAATTGCCATCGAATTAGCAAGATTATTAGAAGCTAATAATTTCTCAGGACAGTTAATACTAATAGACGGAGCTCCTGATCAAATAAAATTTTTTATTAATCAACATATGGTCTTTTCTTCACAAGAAGAGTTACAAAATATAATATTACTTTTAATAATGGAAATGTATACCACAGTTAACAAAGAAATGGTTAGTAATTTATAAAAAAGGCCCTTTAACTTTTTACTATAAAATAATTATTTATACAAATTTAATCTCATATGAACTTAAATAAAATAAGGACATACATAAAGTAACTCGTTACAATGTGAATATTCTTCAGAAATTTTGTATAAAAGTAAAACAAAATGTTTACCTCATCTTGTTTTGTGTAAATGTATATATATGTATATGGAGGGGTTAAAATTATAGTGGTGTAGGTCAATTTTTTTGACCACTTTTTTTTCTTTTTCTTTCAACATATCTGCATGTGTAGACTGCATCTATGAACTCAACTCGATAAGTTAAAAAAAATGGCTTACACCACTATGGCTTTAACCCCTCCATATATACAGGGTGGTCCTGAAATAGTTGATGAAAATCAGGGATTGGATTGGGCTCGTCAAAAGGATGAAGAAAGTTCCCATAAACGTTAGTCCAAAAACGCATCCCGCAGGAGTTACGACTCATTTAATTATTGATGTCTGATACAAAAAAATGAAAGGCCATAAAAGGAAAAAACTTTATTTTTATTTACAGGAGTTGTTGAAAATGTCTACCGTTAGCTAAAACACACGCTTCCATCCGTCTAACCATTAAGTGTCTAACACGCTCAAAGATTCCTGGCGTATTTCTTATAATTTCGCAGCTGTTGATAATGCAATCTCGTAATTTCTCTACATTATTGATTGGAGTTACATAAACAAGAGTCTTTATGCGTAATGAAATGTACTTCATGCATGATGGAGCGCCCGCGCATTTCAGCATAATTGCCAGAGAATACCTAAATGCACGATATCCTGATCGGTGGATTGGTCGAGGTGGATCAATTCCATGGCCTCCCCGTTCCCCGGACTGCAACCCTCTAGATTTCTTCTTATGGGGGCACCTAAAGACTCTTGCTTATGTAACTCCAATCAATAATGTAGAGGAATTACGAGATCGCATTATCAACAGCTGCGAAATCATAAGAAATACGCCAGAAATCTTTGAGCGTGTTAGACAGTCAATAGTTAGACGGATGGAAGCGTGTGTTTTAGTTAACGGTGGACATTTTCAACAACTGTAAATAAAAATAAAGTTTTTTCCTTTCATGGCGTTCCATTTTTCTGTATCAGATATCAATAATTTAACGAGTCGTAACTCCTGCGGGATGCGTTTTTGGACTAACGTTTACGGGAACTTTTTTCATCCTTATGACGAGCCCAATCCAATCCCTGATTTTCATCAACCATTTCAGGACCACCCTGTATATATATATATATATATATATATATATATATATATACATTTAAGTCAGAAAATAACTTTATAAAGATAAACAACGTCTTCCAAATATATAAAAAATGTTTAAAAATGTACATTAAGTAAAAAATTATTTTTTTTTAAATCAATTTAAAATTAAACTAATTAGCCAAGTATTACTCATTGTATTACTCAGACAAACCTAAAAAAATACACTTTTGCAGATGCTGTAATACATATGTTTAATTAAATTGTAATTTAATTTTCTGTAACATTGTGAGTTTATGCAAAAATTCAAAAGTTTTGAAGAATCCAATAAAACAAAACGCAGATATTATTTTTAATTTAGCATATTTTTTATTATTAATTATAGAAAGTACAAATATTGTTATTTACAGTTTCTGTTAGAGCTGAATAAATGTAACACATTGGAAGAGAAATTAAAAATATTTCATGTTTACTTTCCAAAGGAGTTAAATGTACTGACCATGGAAAATCAAAAGCTTGTATGTTTGACAATTTACAATCATATAATTGCTATACAAGATTATAATATATCTTCATTACCTCGCCTTAAATCACCTATAACATTGCTAAAACCCACATTTCCGATTGCCTCTTTTGCTGAAGAGGATTATGGTCTACATAAGGTAAATCTAATTTCGATGGATATTTTTTAAATAAGATCATGATTTTAAAAATAACGAAGTTTATTTTTAGGTTACCGAAGGTAAAGTGCAAATTCATTATGTGGAAGGTAATCATATCACAATGATGGACAACAACAAAATTATATCAGTTATTAATGAAAAATAGATATTGTAAGAGACGGGAAAAATTAACGGAGCCGACTGGACTCGAACTCGGGGTCCTTCGTTCACACGCCTAACACTCAGCGTGCGACGCCACTACTGCTCCGCTAACTGAGGTTAAAGAACCGGTCTCCAAATCGTACCAATAGCTACTTTTTTAAAAAATTTGATTCAAGCAATAATTCAATGTTTACTTTCGTAAAAATGTTGTTTCGTTATATTATCAATAAACCAAAGTTTGATATAAATAAAGAAATTTTCTGATCTCTTCAGTACTTTTGTTTCAATTTCTGTTTAAACCTTACGGTATAGGCGACTTTTTCCTATATACAATAAAAAAAAGGTTTAGGTAAAACTTTTATGGTTTATTATAATATGTTATAACTATGTATTTTATAAATTTTCCAAAAATCTAATAAAAGTTTTCAAAATACTTCTATTCTCATTATTATTTTCCTGAATTTTTTACATTTCTTCTATGAATAAAAATTAAAGACAGTTTTATGTCAAATTCATTCATAAATAATAATGTTACTTCACAAAATTACACAGGTATATCTTTTATAGGAATAAGATAAAAAATCATTACAGGTACGCGTTGCTGCCGTTTCTATGTACAGCTTAAGGAGGGTAGTTGCTCAAATCAAAATGATAAGAATTAGTCCAAATTTATGGAGGATATTCGTCTATGGGAATCTGTCGTCCATACCAAAATTGAAGACAATTGTCTACATGGTTGTCGAGTAATTAATTATTGAATTATTCATTTTTGGTATGTCGCCCGTGTATAAGAGTATATCAAAATGATAAGAATTAGTTAAAATTTATAGAGGATATTCGTCTATGGAAATCTGTCATCCATGCCAAAGTTGAAGACAATTGTCTGCATGGTTGTCGAGTTATTAATTATTGAAGTTTATAACTTCAATAATTAATAACTCGACAACCATGCAGACAATTGTCTTGAATTAATGAAGTTTATAACTTCAATAATTAATAACTCGACAACCATGCAGACAATTGTCTTCAACTTTGGCATGGACGATTTATTTCCATAGACAAATATCCTCCATTTTGAACTAATTCTTATCATTTGTTTTAGCTGATTTGAGCAACCACTTGAAGATAATTGTCTGCATAGTTGTCAAATAATTAATTATTGAAATTATACTCTTATACATTGGGCGAAACATTATACATAACTTATACATAACAAAAATATTAAAAGTGCAAGCAACGCGTAAGTATGAGCAATGCAAAGACACCTCTAAATTTTTCCCTCTTGCCGCGCCACCTGCTCAGCGGGACCCTAGCCAACCTCCTTAATTGCGGCTCTTTTGTGCCGAACAGTACGACATTTCTAGCATTACATTTTAAAATATAAATAATAGTAAGAGTATAATAATAGTTTTTATTGTTTCTCTTTAGAGTTACCAAACCTTCCGTTTCTTTCATTCTCTACATATTTTGTTTTAATGTTCTTATGCTTTTATGTCTCTTAATTACTTCTTTATTATATATAGCGCTTATATACTAATTTATTAATGTACTTAATAATACCAAATAATTTTTTAATTTTTATACAATGCAAAATTACCTTTTGCAAAAAGGTAAAAAAGGCGCCAAATACACGTGTGGTGTATGTACCTTGAAAAAACCTATCAAGAAACACGGTAGTGTTTCGCGCCAAGTACGCGCGGAGCGAGATCCCGTGGCTCTATATACGCGACGCGACGAGTTGCGAGTACCCGAGATTTTAACCAGTAAACGGATCAAGTTCTAACTAGGCTCAATGGATAGCTCGGACCAAATTTATATAAGAAAAGTATTTTTATTTTTCTTCTACTTGCCTTACGCGCGGAGATATTACCCCTGGTGGAAATAATTTTACAATTCTTTACGCGAAAATTATGCGAAAACCACAATTTTTTATAATATAATTACAACTTTACGCTATTTTTAACGTCAAAAGTACGCGATTTGGGCCTTCTACAATTTACTACGTTCTCATAAAAAATAATCGTAGAATGTTGGAGATAGTTGTAAATAGTTGTGATTTTTACAATAATCTACAATTTCTACAATTTACGACGTTCTCATAAAAATGTTCGTAAAAAGTTGTTAAAACTTGTAAAAATTTTATATTACTTTTTACAACTTACTACAATTTATCATAAATTTCTACAATTTGTAGAAATTTGTGATTTGTTGTATAAGATTGTAAATTTTCGTATAGAAATACGTACATTGTTGTAAAATTATTTCCACCAGGGACGATGCAAAGTCCGAAGTGTGAAATTTTTACATTAAGAAACGTCGTTGTCGTCGTCATACGGTTGCCTTTGCATCGATAGATGGCGTTTTGAGAATGCTCGAGCATCTCCATGACACGTTGAAAAGAGACAGCATACGTGTGCGCTCAGGCCGCTCTGCGCACGTCAACACGTCATACGAATGTGGTCGTTACGGCCGGATCGGCAGTAAGTACAGTGTATATAGTGCTAATAAAAGAAATGTCGAATCTATTCTGTCGTCGCGTCCAAACGCAGATATGTCGGAATGACGGAGTTCGCGGACGGCTGGTTCGTGGGACATACCCTAGGCGATGGTGTGCGCCCGTGGCGAGGTTATAATGAACTATAACCTAGAAGAGGATAGTGAATCAATATATAGACACCGCAGGGAGAGGATCGATTTGCACAATCCTTTGGGCCCCACGGACTCGAGTTCATCTCTGCGGACACACACACACAAGTATCTAACAAGCTGGCTCTTGTATAGGTATCTGATGGATCATAATGTTATATCTCTTCGCACTTCAAATCACTTATTTAGCAGGTACGTTCTAATATATTTTGTAATCTCAATCTCTTTCTATATATGTATATATATATATATATAAATATATAAATAAATGTATAATGTATATATATGTTTGTCCGCTATGCAAATCTACAGCTTTCAAATTAAAATAACCAAATTTGGTATACTATCTCATGATACTTTAACTTAGACCGTAGAGGGGTTTGATTTTGTTTTAAAAGGAAATTTTTTTTATAGAGAAATTTTATAGAAGAACTAATTTTAATCAAAAACTAATCAATTAAATGTAAAAGAATTATATATGAAATAGGGGTAGAAAAGACTGAACAATATAATAGAATTAGGGAAATTGCCAATATTATTAAATTTTAACTTTTAAAGGCTACATTTCAAATTCAATCACTTGAGACTTCAAAAATTGACGTTTTTGGACATTTTAATATTAATTATTTGCAACTTTTCTAATTCTATTACATTCTTTAGTTTTTTCTACCCCTATTTCATGTATAATTCTTTCAGATTTGGTTGATTAGACCCAGTTTGGGGTGGCAGTGTGGTCTAGTGGTAAAGTGCCAGACTCGTAATCAGGAGGTACCGGGTTTGAGTCCACCTGATCACAGGAATTTTTAAATTTCAAACTGCACCCCCCGCATGAGAGGAAACTCATGCGGAAAACTGGACTGTGGTACTTAGTTTATCTGTAATTTACAATCAATACAAATTCAAATATAATGTAGCAAACTTTCAAATTAAAATAACCAAATTTGGTATACTATCTCATGATACTTTAACTTAGACCGTAGAGGGGTTCGATTTTGTTTTAAAAAGGAAATTTTTTTTATAGAGAAATTTTATAGAAGAACTAATTTTAATCAAAAACTAATCAATTAAATGTAAAAGAATTATATATGAAATAGGGGTAGAAAAAACTGAACAATATAATAGAATTAGGGAAATTGCCAATATTATTAAATTTTAACTTTTAAAGGCTACATTTCAAATTCAATCACTTGAGACTTCAAAAATTGACGTTTTTGGACATTTTAATATTAATTATTTGCAACTTTTCTAATTCTATTACATTCTTTAGTTTTTTCTACCCCTATTTCATGTATAATTCTTTCAGATTTGGTTGATTAGACCCAGTTTGGGGTGGCAGTGTGGTCTAGTGGTAAAGTGCCAGACTCGTAATCAGGAGGTACCGGGTTTGAGTCCACCTGATCACAGGAATTTTTAAATTTCAAACTGCACCCCCCGCATGAGAGGAAACTCATGCGGAAAACTGGACTGTGGTACTTAGTTTATCTGTAATTTACAATCAATACAAATTCAAATATAATGTAGCAAACTTTCAAATTAAAATAACCAAATTTGGTATACTATCTCATGATACTTTAACTTAGACCGTAGAGGGGTTCGATTTTGTTTTAAAAAGGAAATTTTTTTTATAGAGAAATTTTATTGAAGAACTAATTTTAATCAAGAACTAATCAATTAAATGTAAAAGAATTATATATAAAATAGAGGTAGAAAAGACTGAACAATATAATAGAATTAGAGAAATTGCCAATATTATTAAATTTTAACTTTTAAAGGCTACATTTCAAATTCAATCACTTGAGACTTCAAAAATTGACGTTTTTGGACACTTTAATATTAATTATTCGCAACTTTTCTAATTCTATTACATTCTTCAGTTTTTTCTACCCCTATTTCATGTATAATTCTTTCAGATTTGGTTGATTAGACCCAGTTTGGGGTGGCAGTGTGGTCTAGTGGTAAAGTGCCAGACTCGTAATCTGGAGGTACCGGGTTCGAGTCCACCTGATCACAGGAATTTTTAAATTTCCAACTGCACCCCCGCATGAGAGGAAACTTATGCGGAAAACTGGACTGTGGTACTTAGTTTATCTGTAATTTACAATCAATACAAATTCAAGTTTGTTATATATGTATATATACCGAAATAAAATGTTGATTAAGTAATGTGCAAGTTTCTACTTGCTCACTTAAAAATTATGAGAAAGCAATGTGCAAGTTTCTACTGGCTCACTTAAAAACTATGAGAAAGCAATGTGCAAGTTTCTACTGGCTCACTTAAAAACTATGAGAAAACAATGTGCAAGTTTCTACTTGCTCACTTAAAAACTATGAGGAAGCAATGTGCAAGTTTCTACTTGAAAACTTAAAAACTATGAGAAAGCAATGTGC
Organism: Leptothorax acervorum; assembly: GCA_035220615.1. Classification (NCBI taxonomy): domain Eukaryota; kingdom Metazoa; phylum Arthropoda; class Insecta; order Hymenoptera; family Formicidae; genus Leptothorax; species Leptothorax acervorum. The sequence continues at coordinate 309,716 of JASTWQ010000202.1, forward strand.
AAGTTTCTACTTGCACACTTTAAAGCTATGAGGAAGCAATGTGCAAGTTTCAACTTGCACACCTTAAAGCTATGAGGAAGCAATGTGCAAGTTTCAACTTGCACACTTTAAAGCTATGAGGAAGCAATGTGCAAGTTTCTACTTGCACATTTAAAAGCTATGAGAAAGCAATGTGCAAGTTTCTACTTGCACACTTAAAAGCTATATGGAAGCAATGTGCAAGTTTCTACTTGCTCACTTTTTTTATTATTCTAAAAAATAATTTTTTGAAGTCTCAATTATTAAGGCTTGTGATGGTCTAACTGCAATTAAAAAATTAGCCCTTTTGCAAAATTTTAAGTGAGCAAGTAGAAACTTGCACATTGTTTTCTCATAGTTTTTAAGTGAGCCAGTAGAAACTTGCACATTGCTTTCTCATAGTTTTTAAGTGAGCCAGTAGAAACTTGCACATTGCTTTCTCATAGTTTTTAAGTGAGCCAGTAGAAACTTGCACATTGTTTTCTCATAATTTTTAAGTGAGCAAGTAGAAACTTGCGCATTACTTAATCAACATTTTATTTCGCTTATAAAGCTTCCTCTATGAGGAAGCTTCTTTTTTATTTGATGTACAATTATTAGTAAATATTCTTTAATTTGGCTTCCTCATAGAGGAAGCTTTATAAGCGAAATAAAATGTTGATTAAGTAATGCGCAAGTTTCTACTTGCTCACTTAAAAATTATGAGAAAGCAATGTGCAAGTTTCTACTGGCTCACTTAAAAACTATGAGAAAGCAATGTGCAAGTTTCTACTGGCTCACTTAAAAACTATGAGAAAGCAATGTGCAAGTTTCTACTGGCTCACTTAAAAACTATGAGAAAACAATGTGCAAGTTTCTACTTGCTCACTTAAAAACTATGAGGAAGCAATGTGCAAGTTTCTACTTGCACACTTAAAAACTATGAGGAAGCATTGTGCAAGTTTCTACTTGCACACTTTAAAGCTATGAGGAAGCAATGTGCAAGTTTCAACTTGCACACTTTAAAGCTATGAGGAAGCAATGTGCAAGTTTCTACTTGCACACTTAAAAGCTATGAGGAAGCAATGTGCAAGTTTTACTGGCTCACTTAAAAACTATGAGAAAGCAATGTGCAAGTTTCTACTGGCTCACTTAAAAACTATGAGAAAACAATGTGCAAGTTTCTACTTGCTCACTTAAAAACTATGAGGAAGCAATGTGCAAGTTTCTACTTGCACACTTAAAAACTATGAAGAAGCAATGTGCAAGTTTCTACTTGCACACTTTAAAGCTATGAGGAAGCAATGTGCAAGTTTCAACTTGCACACTTTGAAGTGCAAGTACATAAACATGAGTCTAATCAACCAAATTTTAAAGAATTTTATATAAAATAGGGGTAGAAAAGACAGAAGAATATAATAAAATTAGAAATAGCCCAATATTCCAAAACTTACAAAAGTTAGAGCAATAAAGGCATTTTTTAAAAATTTCAAAATTTTATAAAGAAAGAAGCCCTTTACCAATTATCGCTAAATTCAATTTCATCCTTCCTTAAATAATACTTTATCGATTAAAAAAAATTTAGCCCTATATCTCAATATTTGCATAAGTTAGAGCAACCAGGGACATTTCTAAAAAAATTAAAAATTTTTAAAAAAAGAACCCTTTTATTGATTATCGCCAAATTCAATATCAACCTTTCTTAAATGATACTTTATTGATTAAAAAAAAATCGGCCCGATATCTCAATATTTGCTGATGTTAAGGATCCATATCCCTCAGTAGGTCCAAAAAATAGGTGATTTTTTGTGAATTTTTTGTGGAGAAAGTAAACAAAATAAATTAATCAATATTTATGGATTATATTCATGATACTTTTAAGTAGTTATACAAATTTTTTGAGCCCATTTAAATAATTAGACGAAACGGGATACTGGGCAACGGCGCGGAGTAGATTGCTCCATGGCGGAAGTCCTCGAGGTCGTAAATGGTGTCTGAAACATCGAATCAATTGATTTTCCTGTTCAGTACAAGTGTCCCTATAGAGCAGACTAAAAAAAATTATTTTGAATCAAAATTCAAAAATGGCGGCAGTTAAAAGGAAAAAATTTAATTTTCACTATTAATTTTTTTCTTTTAACTGCCGCCATTTTATGAATTTTTATTCAAAATAATTTTTTTTAGTCTACTCTATAGGGACACTTGTACTGAACAGGAAAATCGATTGATTCGATGTTTCAGACACATTTTACGACCTCGAGGACTTCCGCCATGGAGCAACCTACTCCGCGCTGTTGTCCAGTATCCCGCTTCGCCTAATTATTTAAATGGGCTGAAAGAATTTGTATAACTACTTAAAAGTATCATGAATATAATCCATAAATATTGATTAATTTATTGTGTTTATTTTTTCCACAAAAAATTCACAAAACATCACCTATTTTTTGGACCTACTGAGGGATATGGACCCTTAATGCAACCACGAACATTTCTATAACTTTTCCGTTTGAACAACACATTCCAGGTGCTTAAGTTTTAAACTTTTTTGCTTGACAATGATCACATGTTGCATCCATTTTCCTAATTATTACTCTCGGAAAAAATTGATATTCGTAATTTAGATCATAACTAAATGCCTCTAATTTCAAATCGGACCGCATAACTGTTTTCCTTAATTGAACATGTCGTAACCGGTCTTTTTCTACTCGAGTTTCACGCTATTGAGTCATTTCTGCTTTTCAGATATTTCACTTACCGATCAGCGACTTCATCCCTTGGTTTTTGCCGGGCGTTTTTTTCGGGAATTTCGAGATTGTTTGCTCGCATGTAACATAATTTGTTGTCTTCCGCAAATACCACATACTTACAAGGTTGAAATTAAATTTAAATAAGAAATAGTATTCACAACAAATACTGTAATCATCCCTTGGTTTTCCCGGGCGTATTTTCAGGAATTTCGAGATTGCTCGCTTGCGATGTACACAGAACTTCGATATTTCACTTAAAAAATGTCCGGGAAACCTATTGCGAAAGTTCAATTTGAGGTTAAAATTAAATTTAAATAAGAAATAGTATTCACAACAAATACTGTAATCATCCCTTGGTTTTCCCGGGCGTATTTTCAGGAATTTCGAAATTGCTCGCTTGCGATGTACACAGAACTTCGATATTTCACTTAAAAAATGTCCGGGAAAACCAAAGGATGAAATCGGTAATCGGTAAGTGAAATATCGAAGTTCTGTGCGTACATCGCGAGCGAGCATTCTTGAAATTCCTGAAAAAACGCCCGGAAAAACCAAAGAATAAAGTAGCTGATCGGTAAGTGAATAATCAAGGTTCCTAAGTAGCCTATGTTTTGCGCAAGGATGTAAAAAGTAACTGTGCAAAAATTCGTCCAGATCGGTCGAATAATTTAAGAGTGTATAAAGAACAGACAGACTTAAAAAACGCCCAGAAAAACAAAGGGATAAAATCGGTAATCGGTAAGTGAAATATCGAAGTCCTGTGCGTACATCGCGAGCGGGCAATCTCGAAATTCCCGAAAAAATGCCCGGGAAAACCAAGGAATAAAGTTGCTGATCGGTAAGTGAATAATCGAGGTTCCGTAGTAGCCTATGTTTAGCGCAAGGATGTAAAGAGTAACTGTGCAAAAGTTCGTCCAGATCGGTCGAATAGTTTAAAAGTGTATAAAGAACAGACATACATACAGACATACAGACATTCTATTTTATATAGATAGATAGAAAATTCATTAAGATTTAAATGTTGCTCTAATTTCCATTAATTTTGAGATATCGGGCTATTTCTAATTTTATCAGATTTTTCAGTCTTTTCTACCCCTATTTCATATATAATTTCTTTAAAATTTTATTGATATTTCAAATTTCGGAGAATTCGTACATACATAGAAGCTTTATGAAGCTGAGTCTAATCAACCAAATCTTAAAGAATTATATATGAAATAGGGGTAGAAAAGACTGAAGAATATAATATAATTAGAAAAATTGCCAATAATTAATACTAAATTGTCAAAAAACATCAATTTATGAAAAATCTCAATTATTGAGACTTGAGATGTAGCCCTTAAAGGTTAAAATTTTAAAATATTCGCAATTTTTCTAATTCTATTATATTCTTCAGTCTTTTCTACCCCTATTTCATATATAATTGGTTAAGATTTGGTTGATCAGTTCTGGAGTTATAGAAATTTCAGTAAATTTGGCACATACAGACATACAGACATACAGACATACAGACATACAGACATACAGACATACATACACACATACCGACATTTTTTAAAATAGCGATTTTTTCGACGTTTTAGAACATTCTGAACACATTGGCAGCGGCAACTAAAAAAAAATTTTTTACGAAAACAAAGCTTCCTCTATGAGGAAGCAAAAACTAGCTTTTTTGCAAAAGGCCGCCCTTTTACGAAACACTGATCGTTTCCCGATAAAACTGAACGCACTTTAGGCTTTTTGGCATACATTGGCTGATGCTAGGCTAGACACTTACGTCAGTTTTATTTAAAAAACGATCAATGCTTTTGCAATAGAGCGCCCTTTCGCCCTCTCTCTCTTTCTCTCTCTCTCTCTCTCTCTCTCTCTTTCTTTTTCTTATTTGAAATTTTGGAGAATTTGTACATATATCGAAGCTTTATAAAGCTGGGTCTAATCAACCAAACCATAATGAATTATATATGAAATAGGGATAAAAAAAACTGAAAAATATATTAGAATCAAAAGAATTGCTAATAATTAATACTAAATTGTCAAAAAATATCAATTTATGAAAAGTCTCAATTGTTGAGACTTGGGATGTAGCTCTTAAAAGTTAAAATTTTAAGATTTTAGTAATTTTTTTAATTCTACTATATTTCTCAGTCTTTTCTACCCTTATTTCATATATAATTCTTTAAGATTTGGTTGATTAGTTTTTGAGTTAGACATTTAAAATTTCGGGGAATCCGTCCATACATGAGTCTAATCAACCAAATTTTAAAGAATTTTATATGAAATAAAGGTAGAAAGGACAGAAGAATATAATAAAATTAGAAATAGCCCAATATTCCAAAACTTACAAAAGTTAGAGCAACCAGGGACATTTCTAAAAAAATTCAAAATTTTATAAAGAAAGAAGCCCTTTACCGATTATCGCTAAATTCAATACCAACCTTCCTTAAATAATACTCTATCGATTAAAAAAAATTCAACCCGATATCTTAATATTTGCGGAAGTTAAAGCAACCACGGACATTTCTAAAAAAATTCAAAAATTTTTTTAAAAAAAACCCCTTTACCGATCATCGCCAAATTCAATACCAACCTTCCTTGAATGATGCTTTATCGATTAAAAAAAAAACAGCCCGATATCTCAATATTTGCGGAAGTTAGAGCAACCACAGACATTTGTAAAAAAATTTAAAATTTTTTAAAAAAGAACAACTTTACCGATTATCGCCAAATTTAATACCAACCTTTCTTAAATGATACTCTATCGATTAAAAAAAAATTCAGCCCGATATTTCAATATTTGCGGAAGTTAGAGCAATCACGGGCATTTCTAAAAAAATTCAAAATTTTTTTTAAAAGAAACTCCTTTACCGATCATCGCCAAATTCAATACCAATCATCCTTGAATAATACTCTATCCAATAAAAAAAATTCAACCCGATATTTCAATATTTGCGAAAGTTAGAGCAACCACGGACATTTCTAAAAAAATTTAAAATTTTTTAAATAAAAAACTCCTTTACCGATCATCGCCAAATTCAATACCAACTTTCCTTGAATGATACTTTATCGATTAAAAAAGAAACAGCCCGATATCTCAATATTTATGGAAGTTAGAGCAACCACGGACATCAAATCCGCACATACACACACACACACATACACACACACACACACACACATACACACACATACGGACATTCTTTTTAATGCAATTTTTCGACGTTTTAGAACATTCTGAACACATTGGCAGCGGCAACTAAAAAAAAATTTTTTTTACGAAAACAAAGCTTCCTCTATGAAGAAAATTATTTCTGTTTCGTTAACTTCGACGTTTAATATCTGTATGTACAGCACATTTTCAACCATAATAAAAAGACTGTTCAATATACAAACAATTCGCTGCTTTAAATAACTTTTCTTTGTTCATACATCGTCAAATATAACTTTGACATTCGGATTACCGCATTTTTTGATGCAATGGCTGAAGTCTTTCAGATTCCTAATGATAGTGTTGAATAAATCATCAGCAAACGTTTATTTTTGTATTTATTACTAGCCTTAATACCCGTGCTTCCCGTACGGTATTTAATTATTTTAAATCGATTTTGACTTCAATAAACTTTTGTTTGATTGTAATGAACAATATTATCTCATGACATAATAAAAATAAATTAAAATTATGTTAGTGTTTGTTCGTACTTTTGCTCAAATTCTATTGCTTTAGATTTAAATTTTTTCATCGTATTGTTTATTTCATCTGTTGTGTATGTACTAACTGATGTCTACAATGGGGCGAAAAGTCCTCCGGGGCGAAGCCCGGGTAACCAGCTAGTTTATAAATAAATTGAGTTAATTAAAGATGTCGTAGCCAGATTACAAAATCCGTTGTTTTATAAGATGTCTGGATTTTATAAAGTGCGGCCACATTTTTAAAAATCATGGTTGAAAATTAAATGTTTTACAATCTGGCTACAAATTTTAGTCTTTTTATAAAACGCTAACAAGCTACTTGCCACATTATCAAACGCAACAATTTGTACATCGTTTTAGATTCTGGCTGGTTCATTTCAGTCATTTTCTGAACAACAAGTTTATATGAACGTTTGGTGCAATGTTTACATTGAATTTTTGTGGCTGTGCTACTTTTATTTATTATGTGTAAACCAAGCAAAACTCATTGTCAGTATTGTTGTTCCAAGCGTTGTCTTCGTTTTAAGTAAAAAATAAAGTGCAATAGTCATTGTCATTCTGCCGGACTTTGTTCAAATACACAGAGAGAATTTTCTCTCAAAATTTACCCTGAAAATCACCATAATCATGGGACCATTTTGTACGGGAAGATTTTTATGCAATTTTCTCTGATTAATATCTATCACAATAAAAATATTAATATCTACTACAATAAAATATAAAATATATTTGATTAATTTTACTATGTACATAGTAAAATTAATCAAATATATTTTATATTTTGAGTGATTGCCAGTTTGGCAATCACTCAAAATATAAAATTTATATTGGAGTGATTGCCAGTTTCGTCGATTAAGAAATTTAATTTGGTTATTTATACACTGGCGAAGTTAATGTATCTCATCGTGTTTGAATATACACCGTCGACGTAAATATCGGTGTTCCATCTTATGATTGTTTAGATGTACTATTGCGACAAATATTACCACATGCCCCGGTAGTCGAATTGGTTAAGACACCCGAACGGAATGCGGGAGATTCCAGGTTCGAACCCTGGCTGGGGTAATATTTTTTGCAATAAGTTTTTACAGTGATTTTAATATTAAATCGATATCGATTTAATTAGGGAAGGGAGAGGGAATTTTTCCATCTTAATTTAAGTTGCTTAAATTTAAGCGTTTTGATAGAAGGACCGGAATCTTGGTCTAAGTGTCCTGACGATTGTGACCGTCAGGAGTGATTGCCAGTTTCGTTGATTAAGAAATTTAATTTGGTTAATCAGAGAAAATTGCATAAAAATCTTCCCGTACAAAATGGTCCCATGATTATGGTGATTTTCAGGGTAAATTTTGAGAGAAAATTCTCTCCGTGTAGGTAAATAATTCGTTAACTGTATCATTATCAGCTAAAGAATTTTATTTTCTGTTTAAAAAAACTATTTTTAAGAATTTTATTTATATTACATTTGATAAAATAATAGTCATCATAATAAATGTGTCTTTTCACGCTTATAGTATATATTTTAAATATTTGTTTTAAAACATTTTTTTTGAGAATTTTATTTATGTTACTTTTATAAAACCTTAATCGTAATAAATGCAACAAGTATTTATACAATGAGTAATAAATGCGTGTTTATACAAGCTTTTTCTCATTTAAAAATACACAGAATTATCTATTAATTATCAATATTTACCTATAATTACTAATTAATTTTCTATAAATGATTGTTCTACAAAGACAGTTTGTAAAATGACTGGAATAAACCAGCCAAAACAATGTACAAATTATTGCATTTGATAATGTGGCGAGTCACTTTTTAAAGCGTTTTATAAAAAGACCAAAATTTGTAGCCAGATTGTAATCATTTTATTTTCAACCATGATTTTTGAGAATGTGGCCGCACTTTGTAAAATGCCTAGACATTTTATAAAACGACGGATTTTGTAGTCTGGCTGCGATACATACATATATGATGCTAGCTGGTTACTCGGGCTTCGCCCGGGCATCGTTTTTCTTCAACGACTTCATTTGTGTTTCAATATTCATATTGTGGACAAACATAAGGAGTGTGTCGGGTGGTTGATTTAAAGGCGGGTAATTTAACTTTCCATTTGAACAACACATTCCAGGTGCTTAAGTTTTAAACTTTTTTGCTTGACAATAATAACGTATTGCATCCATTTTTTCAATTAGTACTCTCAGATAAAATTGATATTCGTAATTTGGATCATAACTAGATGCCTCTAATTTCAAATCGGACCGCATATAAATGTTTTCCTTGATTGAACATGTCGTAACCGGACATTTTCTACTCGAGTTTCACGCTATTGAGTCATTTCCGCTTTCCGATATTTTACTTACTGATCAGCGACTTCATCCCTTGGTTTTTTCCGGGCGTTCTTTCGGAAATTCGAGATTGCTCGCTCACGGATCTGTGTACATCGCGAGCGAGCAATCTCGAATTCCCGAAAAAACGTCCTGTTTTGCGCAAGGATGTAAAGAATAACTGTACAAAAGTAGGTCCAAATCGATCGAATAGTTTAAAAGCGTATAAAGAACAAACAAACTTAAAAAACGCCCGCAAAAACCAAGGGATAAAATCGGTAATCGGTAAGTAAAATATCGAGGTTCTATATACATCGCGAGTAAGCAATCTCGCAATTCCCGAAAAAACGCCCGGGAAAACCAAGGGATAAAATCGCTGATCGGTTATCGAGGTTCCGTAGTAGCCTATGTTTTGCGCAAGAATGTAAAGAGTAACTGTGCAAAAGTTCGTCCAGATCGGTTCAAATAGTTTAAAAGTGTATAAAGAACAGACATACATACAGACATCCATATAGACATTCTATTTTATATATATAGATACAAATAACATACATATATATGATATGCATATAATATATGTATATGTAACAAAACATGTGATATACATAATGTACAAGCTCATTACTTTGTTAAAGAATGTTACTGAAATAGGGCTAAAATTTGCCTATCAGGGAAATGTATGAAATTAATCTATCTTTATATTTTTGAGCCTGTTGAATTCAAAATAAAACTTAAAAATTGTCCAAACTACAGGGAAGTTCGTAAAATGCAGTTTTTCTACAGAAAAGGCTCGTACGTTTTGCAGCAAATAATTTTTTATGAACAAAAAGCAATTGAAACAAAAGAAGTCTTTTTATTGATGTTTTTGAAGAGAGAGAAAGGGGGAAGGGGCCATTTGTCTACTAAAAATTATTTGCTGCAAAATGAGCCTTTTTTGTATAAAAACTGCATTTTCACACATTCTTTGCAATTTAGACATTTTTAAGCTTAATTTTGTATAATATTCGAATTCAGCAGGCCCAAAAGTATAAAAATATCAATTTCATACATCCGTAATAGGAAAATTTTGGCTTTATTTTAGCACCGTTCTTTACAGTCCTTGTTATTAGTGGAAAATTTATATCGATTATACTTGTAAATTCTGAGAACAAATAGGTTCTAGAAGAGAATTAATTAATGACGTGCGTAGGTAAAGGTGAAAGAGATGGGAAGACGTAACATCGAATGATTTCCCGGATGCCGTCCAACTCTATTTAACCTTTCCTTATATTTTTCTACATTGTGGAGACATTGTGCCATAGTTCGTATGTCAATTCTATCAAAAAACTCAGATATTCTTAAGTTTTTGTTTCCAATTGTAAAATTTAGATTTAATTTTGCAAAATAAATTTCTACCAATTTCATACAATAAATTTTTAAACTTAAATAGGGCTAAAATTTGCATATCAGAAAAATGTATGAAATTGATCTATCTTTATATTTTTGAGCTTGTTGAATTCAATAATGAAACTTAAAAATTGTCCAAACTACAGGGAAGTTCGTAAAAATGCAGTTTTTCTACAGAAACGGCTTGTACGTTTTGCAGCAAATAATTTTTAATGAACAAAAAGCAATTAAAAACAAAAGTCTTTTTTATTGATGTCTTTGATAGAGAGAAAGGGGGAAGGGGCCATTTGTTCACTAAAAATTATTTACTGCAAATTAGCCTTTCTGTAGAAAAACTGCATTTTTACACATTTCCTTGCAATTAGACATTTTTAAGCTGTATAATATTCGAATTCAGCATGCTCAAAAGTATAAAAATATCAATTTCATACATTCGTGATATGAAAATTTGGCTCTATTTTAGCACCGTTCTTTACAGTCCTTGTTATTAGTGGAAAATTTATATCGATTATACTTGTAAATTCTGAGAACAAATAGGTTCTAGAAGAGAATTAATTAATGACGTGCGTACTCATATACACGTAAATATACACATAATTTATACCTTGTGCAAATAGGTCAAGCCTCCCCGACATAAGGGAGACTTGACCCATAAGAAGGGAGGCTTGACTAGGATAGTAGAAAACAAATTCATTTACTGAAAAAAATCTGAATCCATTTAAAGAAGTACACAAAATAAAAAATTAACATGTGACCACTTGTTTCGTTACCACACTTTTCGTTTAATAGGTTTTTTTAACCATTTTTTTTTCTTTGAGCACTCTTGTGCTTTTTCGCTTCTTTCTTGTTTTGAATTCTTTTTTCTGCTTGCTTTTATTGGTAAATCCATCAAAATACGCGGTCTTGCTGGTCTTCTGCCTCCACCGTTTTTCCTGGGGCCTTGTTCAGGATTGACTCACAATATTTATTAATTTATTATGTTCAAGATATTGTTATATAATCATAATTATCATTATATGTTTCGGGCCGATAAACGGCCATTGTGGCAGGTAGTCCACAATATCTCGCTCCAATGTCACTTCTCTCTCTTTCTCGCACTTTCCTCGTTCCCGTCGTTCTCACCTCTCGCTCTCTCTGAGCGATCCCGGCAACTCACGTTCGCCGCGACCAAATCTCGCTCGCGCGCGAACAGGCCTGCTTTCGGAAAAAGTCTGATATCTTCTGGTGAAATAATTTTAAAAAAAACTACCATACACTAGGTCGACATGCCAATAGCTTAGAGTTTTTTACTTAGAAAAAAAATGAAAAATAATAGAATACAGGACTGACAAGATCAGTGAACCCAAAATGTTCATGAGAATAAGCTATTTAAAAAATTAGGTCTGAATAAAATATGATATTCCTAATTTAAATATTTACAGGACAGGCCTTATATACTATTCAAAGAGGGAAGTTAATAGTTTGAAAAAGAGCCTACAAAAATATATAAAATCTCTTTTCAACTTCCAAGAAAAAATAATTCCACAAAATCTATCTGTTTATAGACATATTAGCCCTGACACAGTGTCAAGGCTCCCTTAAAATGAATGGGTCAAACCTCCCCATGTCGTCATTTTTAAAATAAAAGCGCATAATTATATTTTCTAGTTTAATGCTAAGAACAATGCAAATGTGCTGAAATAATATTTTAGGTATTTTGATCGTTTGACATGACATCTAATCTCTCAATTAGCACACTCTTACAAAATATTGTAAAAATATTTACTTTTTGAGCGAAAAACACATAAAGACAATAATTCTTGTTTCATAAGAATGACGGACATAAAAATACAAAAAAAGATGAAGACTCATAGTTACTTTATTTGACTCTTTGTAGCCAAATTATGCATCGTGTTTAAGAAGGAAAATACAACGGTTGTTCAAACCTCCCTTATGGTCAAAGCTCCCCAGATTTCCCTACTTATACCCTCTGCGGGTGCTACACTTATTATCAGACACTCTGTATATAAATCACCTGTGTTTGCTAGTTTTTGCTCCTACAATGCTTGAAGACTAGATTAAATTTTGTTGAGTACTTTTTCACTTGAATTTATATTTAAATTCTTAACAGAATCTCCTCGCTTATATTTCTTATATCATTTAAAAGTTTCTTTAGCGTCTCACATTAGAAAAATTTCCAAAAATTTAAAGAATTTCAAATAAAATGTATATATATACTAATATGTGCTAATTAGAGAACGATGTTCCCAATTATTAAGTATTTGTATTGAAATAACTAAGTTTATAAACATATAAAGAATGTAACACATTGAATCTTACATTAAAGTCTTAAATTTATTGCTATTTGATTTTAGAAAATTAAATAAAGATTCAAGACATAAAATTTATTTAACTATATAATTCTTATTTTATTTCAAAATAGAATTGAAGAACATAAACGCAGTGCCACCAAACGTACCACTGGCCGAAATGGGTATGGATTCGATGATGGCAGTTGAAATTAAGCAAACATTGGAAAGAGAGTTCGATATTACTTTGACAGCGCAAGACATTAGAAATCTAAATTTTGTTAAACTTAAAGAAATGACAAATACAGCCAAAATAGGAAAGATACATGACACAACAAAAACTGATACAAATAATTTGGAAGGTTTTGACATACTGATCCAAAAAATGAAGGATTCAGACTTTGTTTCAGACATTCTTGTAGAACTTGCTACAAAAAAGGAGATTGGTAGGGGCAATGTATTTCTCTTACCAGGAATTAAAGGAAACTTATGCGTATACAAATCTATAGCATCAGGAATTAAATCGTCGGCAACGTGTTTGCAACATGGTATACTTAATATTCCCGAAAGTCATTCAGTGATTAAGTCAGCCACTTATTTGCTGCCTGTAAGAAGTTTTAAATTGTTTAAAACTTTTACATTTATTATTTCTTGTATTTTACATACATAAATAATATTTTATAATCACAAATCTTTTTTTATATTACTCCAGCTCATACATTCATATTTATTTGTTTAGCACATGTTGAAGAAGATACAAGATGAAAAAAAGTTCCTAATAGTTGGTTATTCTTTTGGATCCTTAATTGCCGTCGAATTAGCAAGATTATTAGAAGCTAATAATTTCTCAGGACAGTTAATACTAATAGACGGAGCTCCTGATCAAATAAAATTTTTTATTAATCAACATATGGTCTTTTCTTCACAAGAAGAGTTACAAAATATAATATTACTTTTAATAATGGAAATGTATATCACAGTTAACAAAGAAATGGTTAGTAATTTATAAAAAAGGCCCTTTAATTTTTTACTATAAAATGATTATTTATACAAATTTAATCTCATATGAACTTAAATAAAATAAGGACATACATAAAGTAACTTGTTACATGTGAATATTCTTCAGAAATTTTGTATAAAAATAAAACAAAATGTTTACCTCATCTTGTTTTGTGTAAATGTATATACAGGGTGATCCAGGTCACCCGGAGGAGCCGGCACATACGAGTTCCTCATGAAGAACTGAGACGAAAATGTCAATAGCAAATTGTTGTGAGGTCAATAGTTTTTAAATGGTGAGCCTTTGAAACTGTCCAACCACAGGGCGTACAGTTCGCGCCATTAAGTGCGGCGCAACCAAGCGGCCGGCCGGGCGCTTTGACGGGTACCGTCCCGGTGCGGCGCTCAGACGGGCACGGTGTCGAACGACAAAAGATTCCGTGAAATATTTATTAATATCTACTGCTATAAATTGAGTACAATTTAATTGATGAGACGTAATGTCAATAGCAAATTCGATAAAATATTATTTATATCAGTAAAAAGTATGTGCTGTTAAAATACATTTTATGTATAAACAAATAAATTAAAAAATAAAATAAGTTTTAATTAAATTATCCATCAAATTATCAATCAAATAATATTAAATACATTAGTCGACAAGGTTTTTCAAACTTCTTTTCGAAAAGTTTTTTTTACAAATATTAGAAATAATTACATAATTAATATTAGAAAAAAATTTACATTTAAAATTCGCATTTGATATAAATAAATATCTTAGATTAAAGAAATAAAATGAACAAAATTCCGATTTACGAGTGAGAGGAAAAGGAAGTATTACAGTGAAGGAATCGAAGTAAGCGAGTAATAAGCCGAATTGCTACTGCAAATTATATTTTAAATAATATTTCCAAAACTTTTACAATAAGTGTTCGAAATGGCCACCTTCCATTTCACGACAAAGCTGAGCACGTCTAATAAAATTCTTTCTTGATCGTTGTATCATTTCAGGAGTGATAGTTGCAAACGCTTCATCAATGCGATCACTTAATTCCTCGACAGTATTCATGGGCATGCGATACACGTAGTCCTTTATCGTCCCCCACAAGATAAAGTCAAGTGGAGTTAGATCTGGTGATCTCGCCGGCCACGTTCGAGGACCTCCGCGGCCAAGCCACATATTAGGATATTTTCTGTTCAAAATATCCCGTGAGCACCTTGCATAGTGTGAAGGAGCTCCGTCATGCTGAAACCACATAACACGTCGCTACTCCAATGATATATCCTCAAATAATTCGGGCAATTCTTCGGAGAGGAAATTACTATAAATTGCGCCGTCAATTCTCGCAGGAAGTTGGAATGGTCCGATCTGCATATACAATTATATTCTATTGTTATTCTACTTTTTTGCATACCTTCTTACTCACTAATTATTCTGCAATTATTTTTTAAAATATCTAACGTTATACACGAAATGTGGAAATGTAGACGCGACTATAAAATGGCAACATTTACAAATTGGTTAAATTAATTTTCTAAACGAACATAACGTTAACTACGAATAATTTCGCTTAGATATTAAATTAACTGCAACAACAATTAATGATTTAAATTTCCGAGTTTAAGAAATGAAATTTTAATATTTAATTTTATCAATAATAAAATACTCTTTTTAGACAGAAAATCTCGGATATTATTTTGTTATATTAGAAATAGAAACGTTGGACAATATTAAAATTTTATTTCAGCATGACGGAGCTCCTTCACACTATGCAAGGTGCTCACGGGATATTTTGAACAGAAAATATCCTAATATGTGGCTTGGCCGCGGAGGTCCTCGGGCGTGGCCAGCGAGATCACCAGATCTAACTCCACTTGACTTTATCTTGTGGGGGACGATAAAGGACTACGTGTATTGCATGCCCATAAATACTGTCGAGGAATTAAGTGATCGCATTGATGAAGCGTTTACAACTATCACGCCTGAAATGATACAACGATCAAGAGAGAATTTTATTAGACGTGCTCAGCTTTGTCGTGAAATGGAAGGTGGCCATTTCGAACACTTATTGTAAAAGTTTTGGAAATATTATTTAAAATATAATTCTTAGTAACAATTCGGCTTATTACTCGCTTACTTCGATTCCTTCACTGTTATACTTCCCTTTCCTCTCACTTGTAAATCGGAATTTTGTTCATTTTATTTCTTTAATCTAAGATATTTATTTATATCAAATGCGAATTTTAAATGTAAATTTTTTTCTAATATTAATTATGTAATTATTTCTAATATTTGTGAAAAAACTTTTCGAAAAAAAGTTTGAAAAACTTTATCGACTAATGTATTTAATATTATTTGATTGATAATTTGATGGATAATTTAATTAAAACTTATTTTATTTATTAATTTATTTGTTTATACATAAAATGTATTTTAACAGCACATACTTTTTACTGATATAAATAATGTTTTATCGAGTTTGCTATTGACATTACTTCTCATCAATTAAATTGTACTCAATTTATAGCAGTAGATATTAATAAATATTTCACGGAATTTTTTGTCGTTAGACACCGTGCCCGTCTGAGCGCCGTGCCGGGACGGTACCCGTCAAAGCGCGGCCGGCCGCTTGGTTGCGCCGTACTTGATGGCGCGAACTGTACGCCCTGTGGTTGGACAGTTTCAAAGACTTACCATTTAAAAGCTATTGACCTCACAACAATTTGCTATTGACATTTTCGACTCAGTTTTTCATGAGGAACACGTATGTGCCGGCTCCTCCGGGTGACCTGGATCAACCTGTATAATATATATGGAGGGGTTAATCGGCACAAAAAATGACGCGGAGTGTTTATAGAATAATGCAGACATCTTCGGATAAAAAATGTTATATATATTTTTAGAGAAAAAAATCATGTTTTTTTGCAAAATATAAATTATTTGTAGTTATCTGTGTTATGATGTGTTATCTTTGTTATATTTGTTACCTGTGCTATCTGTATTTTTGTGTAAGACTATAAGTTTAAAATCTTCTTTATTTTAATCGACTCTCGATTGGCTAATTGTCGTGATATTATTGTCAAGACATTTCCGACCATGGAATTTGGTTCGTAGATGTATTAATTAATTATCTATTGACCTTATGATCGATGCTCCATCTTATTTTTGTTTAAAGTTATCTTAATAGGATGTGTTATTGCGATAAATATTAAATATTACCACATACCTCAGTGGTTGAATTGGTACAGCACCCGCACGGATTGCCGGGAGATTCAAACCCTGGCTGAAGTAATATTTTCCGCAATAAATTCTTTACAGGTTTTTTAAAATGCTTCCGTGATAAGATCGTCTTGTCGAATCATTTAGCCAATTTAGTTGGAGTCGCGTTGTAAATCTGACAAATCTAGTTGGCGCGCAGTTTTCTAGCTAAGGGTCACATACATAATTGACGATTAAATTATAGCCAGTTAGGTAGCAGCTTAAAATTATAATTATTTATAATTATACATATTAGTCATTTATGTCTTTTAGTATTCAAAATATCTGCTATATTTGTCAAACTTTTTTTGTTAATAACTTTTTAACGAACGACGAGCGATGACTAAAACCTTTTAAAGGTCACTCAGGATCATGACCTTGACAACATATGTCAAGGTCAAGGTCATCGGGACTTGCTCCCCTGATCGGTATTTTTACCTTAATACCTACCTATTGATAAAAATTAAAAATTTTGTTGTAAATAAATTTATAATAATTTATATTTAATTTACAAATAAAAAAAATGTAATTTTTTTTCATGCAAACTTTCTATTGTTAATTATTAATTGACGAAATAAAACACTATTATTTGACTATAAGTTTAAGCCTAAATTGTGGCCTCTGATTAATTCTATCGCATTTCTAGCGCACGCAATTCTGTTTCCAATAACATTTTGTAGGTATTATAGAATTTGTCAGTTAAACGAAATATCTTATCGGATTTCATTACTTAGGTACTATGCAATAATTAGAAGTCGCATACGTCAGTGGATGAATTTACCGAAACTGTGAGTCAAACCTTCTTCACATTTAAGGAGTATTATTACTGACAGATATTCAGTAAACAATCTATCAAATGATACGCGACAGCCTGTATAATGGATCGCTATACTTTGTACATGGTACATTCTACCTTCAATTTACAGTATTAAATATATAACAAAATAGAGCACGTGACAGATCGTCCGACAGTTTTTTGAGCGTGTAAAAGCGTTGCCTTCATCAACCGTGCATACGAAATATAAAACAACTCAATATAATACCTACTGCAGAAAATAATATAATGCATTGTGATGTTATTTATTATTTAAATAAACTTTGCTTTTCACACGTTATTAACCAGAAATATAAGTTATTTATTGACAAAGAAATCAACCGTAAATTGTTTCCATGTTTATTATTTTACAATAATTAATTGTAGAAGTACATAAATTAGATAGTTTATAAAACATTGACGTGATACTGATATAAAAATTAACGACCTTCTTTTTCTAAGAAATTAACAATTTTGCCTCTTAAACGTTGCCCGTTATTTGAATAATTTTTTAGAGAACAGAAAATATCGGCAGGATGCGAACGATTAAATCGGCTTTTCATCAGGATACGATCGCGCGCGTACAAGCGAGAAAAAGCAGTTAGTTCCCCTTTCGCGTCTGATCGAAGCGACGCGGAAGCCAGCGCCCAAACGTGCACGAGACAGCGAAAGCACTCGAGAAAATCTCTCGCTCGTCCGGCGAGCAATCGATTGGCGAAGAAAAGCGTTCACGGGAACGAACGCAACCGCTCGTCGACAAACAACTGTGGACCTGCGAGGTTCGCCACGGTTTGTAGGCACACCTATTACTCGCTCTTTCACGGAAGCACGCTAAATCGAAATTCGAAATCCTGTGCGCGGCGGTGTGCCGACATTGCCGTAAGTGCCGCTGGAGAACGTACGCGATATAAAACCGCACGATAACACAAAATGTATCGACAAGCGCGATCGCATGCTTTTTCGCACTTCAATAAATTTCTCATTATTTCTCGTTGCAGATATACTTGTTCCTCGATGAGAAGTTTACATACATAGGATATACATATATACTTATATATATACATGTATGTATGTACAATGTGTGTACAATTTATTAATTAATATTAAAAAAAAACATATTTCTTAGTTCAAAGCTTTAAAATAAAATAAAATTATTATATCATATATTACAATATACTAGGAAACTTTACTCAAGTATACATTCTTATACGGAATGACTCTTGTGGTATCTGCATCATAAAAATGTCATATAAATTTAATTATTTTACGATATAATAATGTCCTTAAAACTGTAAACTATATATTCCTTGTTTAAGCATCACAAGGATCAAAATTACTTTCTTCATGAAAGTGCACGAATATGGCAAGGAATGTTAATGATGCTCTCGCTTATGAAGAGACTTGATAGAGATTATATTTATGATTGCAATCCAGAAGCATTCTGCCAGGTTTTATTCTAGATTGTTCCTCGTTCAATTAGCATGCATATATATGATAACTATGGTTGCTTTTACTATTCAACAGTCGACCCAGTTTTGTTTTGAAGTAGAAATATCGGGATGTTAATTAATTCGGTGAACAATAACAGGGATATACACTTGGATCGTTGGAATGTTTTTAAATTATTTTTCGTGCGCCGCAGACCGAGTTAATGGGAAGAACACAATTTATCTCTGTACCTATGTATCTGATACTCAACCCGCGGCTTTACCTCCTATAATTTAAACAGACAAACCTATTACATCGGCCCAATTGCATCCACGCCTGACTTTCACTTTATGTAACTGCCAGAAATCGATATCCTCTTGTTACTTCATCGTACAAATACTACAACCTGTAAGTAATTATAATAAATCAAACTGTATTGCATATTATTTCAATATTTGCTACAAATAAAGACATCTATACACATGTATCAAATCCATGAAAGCTTTTATAAATTAGTAATTTATTTCAGATGTTAATTACGTGTACCTACATCTCCAGAATGTAATAAAAGAAATATAAATGTAAATAACGAAAGCACAAACTATCTCTTTACAACATTGCGTTGGTGTATGTATCAATATTTAATTTCTGATTTTTATTTTTTATTTTCCGACTGGACATATTAGCATTAGAATTTTTATACAATTACAGTGTGACTTCGACTTTTGAACTCTGAAGTTATAATCGCTTTTTAATGTTGCGAATTTATGCGAATTGCATCTTATCTGTTAATTTATATTTCACCGTTTACGTTTCATTTTTTACTTTAATTTTTGCACTAAAGATGGTCTGATAACAGACTGAAATATAGTTTTAATTTTATTATGAATACAAGTTTTTCAATGCTAATATCCTGTTGCGGCTCTGAGCTCCTTACTTTTTTTAGTTGATTTATTAATCGTCTGAGCCTTTGATATTTAAATATAAATGCCAATTATTATACGATATAAAAAATATAAAGAATAAAAAACATTAAATTAATTTTTAAGGAGTTACGTAAATGTATTTATGTTAAAAGTTTTTAAATATAATTATTACTTTTTTCGTAGTTTTTTAGATCAATCGCTATCAACGTGAAATGTTAAGGAACAAATCTTTAACAAAATTGTAAAGAAATACAAAATTGTAAAAAGTAGTAAAATTATAAAATTATTTAAACAGACAAATCTTGCAATTATATTTCTTTGTATTTTACTGTTTGCTTAAATGTAGAAATTAAACGGCCAATCTACGAGCAATAAAAGGTTGTTATTTAAAAAAGAAAAAGAAACACATATAAAAGTGTTTACAATATCGCAATCGCAATATAATTGTTTACGTTTCGGCCTAACTTGGCCTTCCTCAGAACGATGTCTGTTACATTTAAAACTAAATAAATTACAAATTACATATAGGACACCGACTTAAATCTCGCGTGCATAATTATGTGGTCCATGAACGATCATGAGTCAATAGGTTAAAAAAACGCGACGAAAAGTTAAACGCTAACGCTCGCAAGTGAGCACTCCGTAATCTCACCATCACCGCTCCTCGTCGTAATTCACATATGTGTGTCTTGTATTTCATCTCCGGTGGTACATGCAACTCAGTGACCACTAAACAGAATAATCCCCGTAAGACTTGTGGAAATTTGAAAAATATGAAATATAAACTCACATAAGCTGCCAGCACACCGAAACGTGTTACAAACTTAGTCATCGTGATTGTGTCAGATCCGTACGACGACATGTGGACGAGTGCGCAAAAATAAGTCGAGAGGACATATAATAACCGAGATCATTGTTTTTATCTACATGTGGAGAGCTCGTTCAAAACATCAAAATAGACTGTGTCCAGAGATTCAGTGTCCTTGTTTAAATTTATTCCATTCGATTGCTCCTTGATATGTATCATTTCAGAAATAATTCTCTTTCGATAATTATGTTCAGAGTCAAGAACACGAGTATTCTCCCAGTCAAATGAGTGATTGTATTTAACTCTATGCTCAGAAACCACTGAATGCCTGCACAAGTCTTACGGGGATTATTCTGTTTAGTGGTCACTGAGTTGCATGTACCACCGGAGATGAAATACAAGACACACATATGTGAATTACGACGAGGAGCGGTGATGGTGAGATTACGGAGTGCTCACTTGCGAGCGTTAGCGTTTAACTTTTCGTCGCGTTTTTTTAACCTATTGACTCATGATCGTTCATGGACCACATAATTATGCACGCGAGATTTAAGTCGGTGTCCTATATGTAATTTGTAATTTATTTAGTTTTAAATGTAACAGACATCGTTCTGAGGAAGGCCAAGTTAGGCCGAAACGTAAACAATTATATTGCGATTGCGATATTGTAAACACTTTTATATGTGTTTCTTTTTCTTTTTTAAATAACAACCTTTTATTGCTCGTAGATTGGCCGTTTTATTTATTATTAGCGTTTGCTTCGACCGAGCGGAATTACATTCTATATTTTGTAGAAATTAAGTATGTTTAAATATAGAAATTGCGCAATGTAGAAAAATCTTGTTAAAAACGTGTCTATTTTACCAACCTCTGTAAATATGCGTTTAAATATGTACATATCTGTTTTACTCGATTAAGTTTTACACAAGTTCTCGATCTACGCCAGCACCGATGCGATGCACCCGTGTTTCATAACTAGTTATTCCTGGCAAGACTCGTCTCAAAACTGTTCTACCTCAATTTCCGTTTTCCGGTCTACATGGTCTGTAGGTATGTTTTGGGGTTTTGGTCCATATTTCTGAGAGAACTTCAGACAGCTATTACTATATCTTTGAGCTATCGGCAAGGAAAATTGTGACGAAGAGCCCGGAATGTTTTCTATTGTGAATCCCTCGTTTGATTTCGAAAACATTGGACCGTGTTTTCGTCTCTGGTTTTAGAACCGCATCTACATGTGCTGGATCTAATCTCTCTCTAATGTAAAAGATCTTGGACTTTTATACTTGTTTATGTAATTAATCAAATTCTGTCTTTATTTTTCTACGTATTGCACGTTAAAAAATGCCACTTAAAAAAACTGTGGAATATTACCGTTCTATTGTAACCGAAATATTTACACTTGAATGACGGTTACGCTTTCTGATTGCGTAACCCTTGGCAGGACAGATGTCGATGTTCACGCGCTGTCTCGTTCCTCTCCGGAGGAAGGGTGCACGAAATAAAGAAAAGGAGAAACGGCGCGACAAAGCCATTCGGGTTCTTTGATCGGTCAATAACGATTTCCCGGGAATATAAATGTCTCCGCGAGCAGCCAACCGACGCCGTTCAATTCGGAGTAGATCCCGCTTTGCCTTTTAATCTTGTAGCTTCGCCTCTTTTAATCTCGTTCCATCGACCTGCCCCCCTCCATAACCAACCTGTGCAATTTCTCCTTTTGCTCGTGTCCGTCGATCTAACCGGATATCCACGAATGAACGTTTTGTGCACTACGCACGATCACGTACCAGTGAACACGACTCATACAGCTAAGTTAGGATATTTCGCCGATATATGCGACATTTTAATCGATACTTTATGATTATTTTTATATGGACGATACAACTTTTCGCAGTTTTGTTAAATAATTATACAGGGTAGCGCACATAAAATTTGGTCCTAAACGCAAAACACAATTTTAAAGTTATAGTTTTATAGACATTTCGTATTTCCGCGCGCATGTCGCATTCACGAAAAAACATGTGCGGACATACTCTTCCACAATAAAAATTAAAAACGCATTGTTCAATTGAATATGGCATGACTCCACGCAAACAGACGCGGACGAAATATAACTTTAAAATGTATTTTGCGTTTGCGGCCGCGGTTTTATGTGCGCTATCCTGTATATGGGGGAGGGGAGAGCAGCTTCGGAAAATTCCATGTTTACATGCTCAAGTAAACTCAAACCTGGTTCCTCAGATTACGAGTCTGGCGCTCTACCACTAGACCACACTGCCGCTTTACAAAAACATTTAATAATGTAAGGTTTAATAACTACTTTATGGCATATTGTCACATTGAAAAATTTTCGTACAATGTTTTAATTGCGTCGGATTTACGGGAGTAATCATACCTTTTTCCAGCTAAAAACACACAATCAGTTTATCTTTAATCAATACGAATATGATAACTATAATCTCTATATCTCAAGATAAACTGTAGTTTAAATATCTCATCTAATACACATATTGACATGAGATTTGTGTAACGATTATAAGTACTCATTTTTCTAAAAAACAAATTTTTCGCATATATAATTTACATAAACGTTCCTATTATTTTCAATCTAAATGTATCGTTTAAATATTTGCCATACGTTATACAATATGTATGAAATGTTCTGCATATTTCTACATATGGCGACATTGGAATTATTGGAAATATTTCGTTATTGTACAGAAATTATATATCTTCTTGATCTTTTTTTCACTGGTTATTATGATGTTTATGAAACAAAGAAAATCTTGATGATGATATTAAAATACGTAATAAAATGGGAAATTGAAGGTGTTAATACACATGACCTCCTTCTTTTTTGTTCGCAATCTACAATATAAACGTTTTTGCTTTATTCGCAAGAAACATTCACAATTGATTTTTATCGACAAAATAACAATAAAAACATATAAACATATAAACGTAAGAGCAAATAATAGTCAACAAGTTGAATAAGAAAAATGCAAATAATACACACATATTATCGAACGCCAAAAATGGATTTGTTCAAAAGCCAACAGTTTTCATAAAAAATAGTAATTAGCGATGTTAATAATTACCTAACGAGTACGTTTCTACTTATATCATTTTTTAACCAATTATAATTCACGAATTCATGCAGATAACCTTCTCATTGAGAATATTAATAATATATGTAATATTTTATTATAATATCTACAAAACATGAATAAAATTTAAATTTTATCTATCGAAATGTTTAAACTAAACACATTGTAGAAAATTTATTAATATATTCTTTTCTTCAAATTGCACTTTTTTTCTCTAATCCAAGCTATTCTAATTTTATTATGTTTTGCTTTACTGTTTTAATGACTGAAACCTTATGTGAAGTCAGGGATGACAATAGTCGTTTTTAAGTATACATTATTAAAAGAGATTGCCCCGCACGTATTTAATACGTCTTATAACAAATGCAGCAATTATTCATACACAAAATGCACGTGATTATTCTCTAGTGCAAATGAGGTAGCAGCTTTGAAATGAGGTAATGTACATAATTTTAACGAATAAGCGGTACAATGAACCTAATAAATTGAAGTTCCGCGATTTGGTCACCGAAACGTGTAATATATGCAACGAAGTGAAAAGTTTTTATTAACTCTCTGAAGCTTTAATTTATTGGGAGAGATAACTTTGCGCAGATTACTAAATAACGAAAATTATTTTACAATAATTATTCACAGAACTGATAAAAATATTTTATAATTAATCAAGTAATTCCGTTTTCGTGGTTTATCTTATAATTTAATTTAAACAGTGACCAAAGACATTTTTTTTTTTTAGATATATTGAGAACCCCTTCGACAACGAACGATCGGTCTCCAAAAGCCGATCTACTGCCGAGACTCCTCTTGCTCACGGGCAACTTCGCGGTGGTGCTTCAGGATATCTACGGTGAAAACGCTGAAAGATTCGCTGCCGTAACAGTCGGACCGGGCGCATAAATCAGCTGCACAGACTCGTGTGAGAGAGGTGACGACGCCGGCAGGCCATGCACCCCGTCAATAAAATGCAAAGACGGAGAAATAAAGTTAAAGATAAGCCGCCGCCCCCGGACCCACGCCGAGAGTACTTGGACGCCGAGTCCAGCGATGAAGCGGAAAAACACAGTAAGATTTACGAGAAAAATATTAAACGCACCCACTTCTCCCCGTTTCAACTTTCCCGATTTTTCGCTCCTTTCCCGATTCTGCTTCTTCGCCCCGCCTGTCCTATTTTCGACACTTTCGGGACCGTCGTTTTCAACCTCTGTTTTGTACGACCTCGTCGAGCAGCGCCCTCCAAATTCCGCCGTTAAATCCAAAGATACTAGAAAAAGAATCGATCACACAACACATCCGTGTGAAAGAAATATTAAATACTTTCGCTTTTCACGATTCTCGACCAGATCCATTATCCGCTTTACTTCGACCTGCGTCTTTTCCAAATACTACAATTTCCAATTGCCACAAATTGCGACACGCTTATTCTATTACCGATATCTGCGATTGATACGTGCGACTGAAATTTTTTAATACTTCATTACAGCGCCGCGCTGATTAATTAAGCAGGATGGGTTTATTTAATTTATTTTCTAGTTTACGCGAGTCGTTACGGCGGGCATAATTTCCTCGATACTTCTGCAAACATTAACAAGGCAGTAATAATAACGACCACGTTAGCCATAATGCGGCTAATTTGAAGCAAGTTCGCTCGACAGTGACGCGCTTGAATTTTGACATGGATTCGACGATGGCCGCGTCCAATTTTCAATTACAATGGCTGCTTTGTATGCTCCCGCGAGTGCATTCGGTAACCATAAATTCCACGATAACTTTAAAGACGAAATAGATGTAACAAATGTATGATTGCGCGCCGAGAGTACTTGGCATTAACGAGCCAATCCTCATTTCAATTTCAACAATTTCAATAATTATGATATATCGCGCATAAGCCGGCCACTTGCAACGATTAATCGGTCATTGGCAGCCGGCAGGTTCCGCGCTGCTGCCCGGATCTTAATTTGTCCCCGGGATTATGGCAATTTACCCTTCGACCTCGATCGTCCCCGTCGCTTGCTGGAAGATGAATCTAATTCGTCCTCTCGCGAGTTCCCTTGTTACTTGCACGATCCAAAAGTAGGTGAACTAGATAAACCGGTAATCTATTTGCAAGCTACCTGCGTCTATTGCCCCCCCCCCCCCCGCTCCCCAGCGCAAACTAACGTTATTACTCGAAGCTTATTCTTCTTGTTCGGGCACAGTGGGATCTACAAATCCTTAATCCACAAACGATTAACGTCACGTTACCTATATACATGGATGATGGAGAACGGTGATTTTGTCATTGGCCAGCTGCAGTAAAATGTTCTGTCTGATCTCGTATTAATTCACTGAGCCGGGTTATTTCAATTATTCCTACTACAAAGTGACCGTATACTTTAAAAGTGCATTAAAAAGACGAAAAATTGCTGCGCTTCATTATCATTCAATCGTCTAAAGCTCTAAAGGACATTTTCCTTAGAAATATGTGGTATTTATAGCATTTCATATAAAAATGCATTTAATATAATGCGTCCGTTCATTTAATATAAAGCAAACGACTATTTCAATACTACAATAATGAAAATGCTATGAATAATATTGGTCTATTATTTTCTATTGATTGTTAACTCGAATTGCAAAGTTCTACATGAATCTATCGACAACTTCTTCTCATTCCGTGCCAAATAACTATTTTAATAACAGCGATCTTTGAGAAAAATATATACGTGAGACCGATAAGTCGTTGCATGTCGCCAAAGAAGACATCATCGTATCTGCATAATGTCCACCATCATATAACGGGATAAATTGCCCCAATGTGGCCTACGGTAGCGTCTCGATCGCGACGCGACGTGTTTTCTCTTCCGTCGATTTATTAGCTACTCGCGTTCGCGATTTATAGTTTCTATTAGATTGCCAAGAGTAAAGGCATGGGTGGCGAAATGGGCAGCGGCGATGGCCCAGCGATGGGACACCGAGACACGGAGATGGCCTGAGGAATGATATCGGGACGAACGAGAGACCCTCTTGGAACGAATGTCTTCTATTTAACCAGGCTGGCGGATTTAGGAGGGCCCATCGCGCCGTTTCAATCGACGACTAACGAACGACCCCGGCCGGCGCGTTCCGTAGAATTTGTTTTCTCTTTCCAATGCTTCTTATATTAGTTACGAGGTCGCCTTTTCGACGGGATAATAAATGTCGTCGCGATGCACGAGAAGGTCGGATCGCGTTTTCCGAATCCACTTGTAGCGGTGTAACCGCAATCTACGACAGAGATAAGAGATTATCAATTGAGATGAATATATTGTTGCAGGTGAAGAAGAGGCGGATGCGGCGGACGAGCTGCGGCCGATATATGAGACGGATGAATTAGACGAATTGGTAAGCTCGCGCGTTTTTTCTAAACAACAGTTCTAAAATTATTTCACATAAACTGTGCTATATTAAATTACAATTTTGATACGTTTGAGGAATGGTGATGGCTAAATTTTTAAAAGATTGACTCTAACATTTATTCGACAAGGATATGCATAAGCACAATATCTTACACAAATTATAAGCAAATAGTTATATTTAAACAATTTCAATTGCGTTCCACGTTGAGATAATATACTTTCAGAAATGATATATGACTCTGTCAAAACATGAAAATCGATTTATGCATTTGGAATAGAAGCAAATATTCAGAAAAATTCGGTACCTCTTCTCAGATGCAGTGTGTTAAGGATATGACGACGCTAAGCGGTTTGACGGACAATGATTGGACGTGGAAATGCGACATGGACATCCGCGAGTTCTTCCACGAACCGAGCATTCCGGTCCTCTGCATTTATCACATGAACGGCAGTCTGACCACAGAATTTTTCATTTCCTACCGTGCCCGTGCACGAGCTAACCTACTTCGTGAGACAGCCCAATGAGATTCTCCACCCGGAGAACTTTCGCGAGCGCATTTTCTTCGGGTCGATGAACGACAAGGTGGAGAGCCATATACTGGGCGTCATCCAGAACGTGTTTGCGCCGATCTTTTTCGCAATCGAGACCTGGCCCGACAGTATCCTTCGCTATTGCCTCCGTCTCTATCATCGCATTCCTGTCAAAGTACCCAATTGATTCGCGTAACTAACGCGAAAAGTTTTCGCGAGGTACGGGATCAAATGGCACGAATTCGTAGGAAGCGAAGTCGACTGTATAACGATAGGCCAACAGGAAGAGTTAACAAAGTTTCTTTATTTTTACATTCTTTTTCAAAATCAGTAAATAATTTACGTGTACAGATCGCCAGTTACGGAACTTTAATTGGTCCAGACACGATATCCCGTCGGTCTTCTCAGTGACTCCCCGGAGTGAGTGAAGTGACCCACTTGAGGTTGGGCTCCGCCGTGCAATGTAAATTCTGTTTAACTTTCAAATCCCATGCAGCGCGCGCGCGCGCGCCCGCTACCGATTGATTTTGTAGTTGGTGGTGATTTAAAGTTTTTCGCAGATTTAAATGTAGGTTTAAAAAGCTTTACTGGCGAAAAACGCCCTGGGGATACATCGCGTGTTTTATCTCTCGCTCGAATCCATGATTCAATCCGATATGTCTGTTCTGATATTTGATCGATTTTTGCGATGCAATTTCAATCCAATCGAACTAATTGGGTTTTCGAACATTCTGCCACAGTTCAATTTTTTTGCGCAGATCCTAGTCTTCTTGTTAATCACTGGGTAACACGTGTAATCAGTACGTTTCTATTTTCTGAATTTACACCGTGATTATATTACCATTTTACCTCCTTAATTACTATAGCATTTTTAACTGTTTATTTAAGTCTGTAGTATCTGTTTTTTCTGACAACTATTAACGCCCATTGTCATTTGTCAATCGGCGTAACAGATAATAAGAACTTTACGGTTTAGCTGTAATTTAGGTGTCAATGGTGTCGAATACCGTCGAATAATCCTACATGCAGTAGAAACGATTGATGAGTGACTGTATAGTTTCAATCGACAGCGGTGACAAATGAGCCACGGACGGGCCAGTCTCACAATGCCAAGGGCGATCATCGCGATCGTCGGTAGTTGCTTCGGCTTAAGATCATAACAATCTAACGTGATGACATTACCAAGTGAATTTCCAACTTTAGCGCTGAAATCCCGTTACCGCAACGCACGACACAAAGTTCCGGTCCGTCCCCGGGGGACGGGGCGGGAAAGTGGGGACGCCTGGGAATTGCGCGAAAGTTATTATTACCATAATTTTCGGCTAAATGCACTGCACAACTCACCGCCGCTGGTAAATCTAGCGTCGATGTTTGCCCACGTATTCGAACGAGATTACTCCGCCGTCAAGTTAGAAACGATTGCATTGCATTCGTACGGGGAGCCACTTCATTATTTCTAATGGATCCTGAGCGGATTTTAACCGGATCGAAGCGTCGCTTTGCTAATTGCATCAGGACGTCCAACAACTTCTCTCCGCGTCGCGCTTTTTATCTTCCCGGATGTACACGCGGCGATCGTGGATTTCATCTTGATTGAATCATGATTTAAACTTATATTTTTATACCCGTATGATTAATACGATTAATTAACACAATGCTTATAGAACGTAAATGTCAAATTAGCTTATAGCTTTTTCAATAAAGTTCACAAAACGATACGTAGTCTCTATAATAATGGTAAAAAGAATATGATATAGCATTTCTTGTGTTAATCATTTTACGTTTTGCACAGGTTAGTTTATTTCAAATGTAGAACTTCTGAGTCATCTTTTCGCCGTTTTCCAATTTTCGTATTCAATAAGATTTACAACTGCACGCTTCAGTTGTAAATCGATGTGACAATGATAATGCAGTCGATCACTTTCGATATACAGCGCGGGCAATTTGACTCAATAAATCTCCATCAGCGGACGTAGGGTAGCGAGGATACATGCTACAATTCTATATAATAGACGCCGAGACAGCTTGAACGGTATAAAAAATGGTAGTATTGGCAACATCGATAACGAAATTCTCGGTGTCATATCACGTGCCTGGATTTTCTTTTCCTTAATCGCACCGAAACACATGTGTGAAAGCGGACTTCTGCACTCAACTGGACACCTTTCTGTGCAATTTAACGGACCTCACGTACAAAATGCTGGGCTTAACCGTGATATATGTACCTCTGGAGAGTAGGGAGTTTACCATGGAGGAGGGTAGCGCCGATAAGGAGTTGGTGAAGAGGTTGGAGGGTGTGGTGGCCCATTGGAACACCCAAATCAAAATAGCTCTCTCTGACCAGGAACAAGCAAGCCCGCACGAGTTACTGTGTCTCGACGACGAATATGACTTCTGGACTTATCGCTGTAAGTGCTTACTCCTAAGGAAAGACGTAGTGGCTGCGAGAAGAGAAGAGAGAGGATAGAATCGTCTTCCGATAATGTATGTCCGGAAATTTCTTAGGAGGGACAATAGTTTCCTTTAATGCGACATTTCAGCGGAATCTCTCTCTTTGTACATCATATACAGTTAAAAAGAAACTTAACATCATCTGGAGCTTTCGTTTATACAATATTTATAGCGTGCACATAAATATAAAATTTTTACGCGTTCTGTTCGTTTTTATACGTATTCATAGATAAGCAAATCAGAAATTTGAATCTAAAAATGTTGCATACTGTGGCTGTTATACGGTAATTAACTTGTTTAAATACGTGCTTCTTCTTCTTTTCGTCAGATGACAATCTCTGCGGCTTGAATTATCAGCTACATAAAAATTCGGTGGAGCTTATTATCAACATATTATTGGCTGCGCAGTCTACTTACATACGTCAGTTCCTGATGTTGAAAGACGAGATCGAGCACGGTACATGTCGAAGCATAATCGAACGTCGAGTTTCTGAGCATTCTGAAGGACACTTGCGCCGAGTTGAAGACTTGTACAACTCCCGCGAGTGTGGCTCAATATCTGCCAAAAATGATGCATCTCTTCAGAACGATTTGGTTGAACTCCCCTTACTACAATACCCGCGAGAGGATAGGCAATCTCTTCAGCGCGCTCAGCAACCAGATTGTTGTCATGTGCAAAGGCTTTATCAATCTGGCAGATGTATTTGCGGGAAAGATCAGGAAGAGTATGAAGATCTTTGACGAGTGCATCAAAATGTGCGAGGATTATAAGACTCTCTATCATAAGGTTAGTCGTGTTGAAAACATTTTGTGACAATATATATTTTACATATAAGAATATAATATCTGTATTCTTTATATAAAAATATGAGAAAGACATTGTATAAATCTTGAGAAATATCTTTGCAAAAAGGTAGGAAAGCATTCTGTAAAGTATTCCACAAAGAACTCATCGTAATATTATATAAAATTGTAGAGTATTAATTAATCACGTATATCGTCATATTTCTTCTCTTTTAAAAAGTTATAAGACCTTAACAGGAGTAAAAGTTAGGAAATATTTGGAGAGTTATAAAAAGTTGTAAATTAATAGGAGTACGAATTTTCTATTATGTATGTTTATTGAGTAATAATGTCTTGGTATAAAAAAATAAATTTTATGAGAAATGCATCACTGTATTTATTTCAATTCTGTTTTGCAAAAGAATTATGCTTCAACGATAATTATCTTGGCTTCAACAGGTGCAATCACTATCAATACATTTAATTTATTTATTAGGGATATAATTATTGTTCACGGAGGTTTTCGGCAAATTTCAAAATTGTTATTTATTTATTTATTTTACAAGCTCAAATTTTTCAATAAAAAAATTAAATTTTATTTTTTATAACGCCAATTTCTCCTAAAATATTGTTGTTTTTTTTCAAAATCCGTTTAGTAAACCGATAACTATAACTCTAATAAACAAAAAAATGTATTAATATTGATTTCAGATTACTCTTGTTGAGAATGGTTACCGTTGAAACATGATTTTTTTGGAGGATTGAAATGGACATAGTGATGTTAATATTTACCATAAAATCTAAATTGGTTTCACCAAGATATTGTTACTTAATAGACATACATAACAAAAAATTCATACCTTAATTAATTTACAATTTTTTACAATACTCCAAATTTTTAAATTAATTATTACTGTTATGTTAATTATTTATTGGCGAAGTAAAACTTTCTAATTTCCCCAAATTTTTCCTAACTTTTACGCCTGTCAGGGTCCTGTAATTCCTTAATTATTACATACTCTATCAAAAGTTTGATTTAAGTTAATATTTCTTTTTAAATTTCTGCATAAAAGAAGAAAATTCTTTTCAACAAAATTTTGCTATATATAACTTTTAATTAATTTAATAAATAATACTGTAATAATTAATACAACAGCATATTCGCAGACTTTGCACATATATTAATTTTAGTAATTAATAAGTAAAAGTACATCTCTATAAAGTATTTGTGAGCTCAAAAGCCAGTTTGTGACTGTACATATTATACGTGAAGTACGTATAAAACATAGTGCATCCCTCTTCCCCCTTTATGCTGTCTGTAAATTCACCTTCAAGCCGGTGAGTTAAACTCCTATTAAATTATATGTGCACAGCTACTTTAGCTACTTAGACTCCTTGTTGGACAATGCGAGGATGAATTACTCCGTTAATGCGGAAGTTATAAAGTGATTTCGGTTTTCAGTGGTAATTATGATTAGGTATGATAATTCAAAGTGAAGCGAGGCAGCGCTGGAAATTTTCTGTGAATTTAGAGTCAAGTACTTAAATAATCACTCGCGGTAGCGCTTGATAAAATTAACTTAACTATATAGACAGGGAGAGGAATACCTATGTATGACGATCTGCCACGAAGGACGCTTCTTACAAGTACAAAGCGGTAAGGCAAAAAAGAGCTTTTGTTTTAAATGGAGATCGGAATAAAACACCGACATACGCTTTTCCCGTGGGCAGATATGCCAGAATAGAGGTGGGAATTGGGAAACGATGTGACGCGACGGCTCTCTCGACTACTTGTTCTCGAGTTGCGCTAGGGGTTGGCACGCCATGTGCCCGAAGGGATAGGTGACACGACTTCTTAGACTATTGTGCAGAAATCCGTGCAATCGTGTTACATAGTGGATTTTACGGATAGCTAACGCGCATCTTCAGTCCTTTGCATTTTTACTCTTTGTGCAGTACTTTGTGCAAAAAAAAAAAATAGTAATAATAAAGTGTCTTTCCGAACATTTTTCGGTTTTCGTAGAAATTGACACAATGAATGAATTTTCCGTTCTGCTCCGTTTTCACTTTGTATCTTTATTAAAGCAGAATCTAAAAACTAAGATTACTATTAGAGCAGAATATCTCTCGTTTTAGTACTGACGCGTGAAAATGAAATTTTAATTTGTTTTCTGATCGACTGATTTAATATACTCATTAATATTTAATAAAATAAAATCTGTTCAATATATATTGTTCTAGATCGCGAAGCGCTCACATCAATCTCACGTATCACTCATGGGACTTAGACACGAAGAGCATATTTCGTTACATCAACGTTTTCATCGGCAGGTGTCAGGATATGATCGAGATTTGTCAAGCAATGATTGATTTTGCAAGGTTCAAATACAGCAACGATAAAAATGCATACACTATCTCAATTTTTTACTTTTATTTTTATTTCCTGTTTATAAACAACGCTTCTATATTGACTACTATGCATACAGAATAATTTTACTTTCACCCCTTTTTACGGTGCTATCGTTCTATAAAATTCCGCCATTAAATATATTATAAAGTTATTAGTTCTAATTTTTTCTATACCAAACTTTTTAATTAGATTATCCCAAAATTAGAATTTGCTTATACAAATACTAATATTTTCGCAGTAGTATAGCTGCAAATTACAATGTAATTTTTCAATGCAGATTGGACGAAACCACTCAGATTTTAAGTCCTAAATTCAGTGGTACAAGTGGCGAAGAGCATGAAAGAGTATGTCAAAAGATTGAAAGACTTTTCTATGACGCTTTGAGTAAAATCGAAGCGAATTCACACAAGATTTTAGCTGTTCACGAATCTACGTGGCACGATGATATGATCGTATTTCGCACCGAAATGACGGACTTAGAGATAATGATTGAAAATTTGATAGCCATCGTCTTTATGAACGTTAATAATATTCAAGAAGGGATGGAGAATTTGCGAAGCTTCTATAATTACTTGAATCGCAAAATTTGAAATTGCTGTTTGATAGCAAAAATAGCAGCGTAAGGAGAAATCTATAATTCACAAACACAAGTTGCTTTTAAGAAATAATCAATTGCGCGTTTATGATTTTAATCCTATTTTAAAAGTAAATGGGTGAAGATATTCGATTCAAATAAGCTCTTAGAAAAAATAGCTATTTAATAATAATTTATGTTTATTTGTTAATTTATAACTAATTTTTCTTAATCTTAAGAAACAAACGTTTGCAAAAACCTTTTATGTTTCTTATTTTACATATAAAATCCACTATCTTATTCTGATAGCTTTTTATGGTTCTACAGAAGGAAAAAATCTAAAATCTACAAAAGAATTTGTACATGAACTTATTTTCTTAACAACTTCGCTATTCTGCCTAAATGTTGAATAAATTGTTCAAAATTTTTTAATATTCTTAAATTATTAAGATTATGTCTTAAATCGAAGCACTAATTGTAAGTAACATTCGAAACTGACAATTTCCAAGGTGTGGCAGATTTTAGCCGATGATATCCAACGGACAAAGCAGGAGGTGCTGAACGAGAGGGAAGAATATTCGTCGATCACACCGTATTACGCCGGTAGAGCGTTGAATCTTCGTCTGAAAGGTGACCGCCTGTTATCGACGCGAAAAATGCTGGAGAAGGCCGAGTGGATGCCCTATAGCGGCATGAGTGAGGAGATCTATCATCAGGAAGACATCGTGATCAGATCCATCGAGGACTCCATGAAGGACCTTTACGTAAAATGGCTGCACGACGTCGGTGATAACCCGCGTGCGCGACTCGATTGCTACCTGATGCGGCGAAGCGACAGTAAATCCGGCCTGCTGGAGTGTAACATCGACTCTAATATCCTGAATCTCTGCCGCGAGTGTTTCTATTGGATCAGCTTGAAATTCAACATACCCGTGCACATACAACTGATACACGACAAGTGGGACACACTACACTTTATCTACGAAAGTGTCCTCGCTGTCACGCTGGCGTATAACAAGATAATCGAAGGTTTCCTGTTTCTAATAATCGCTTACTAAATTAATTATACAGAGTGAATCGTAAAAAAAGACATTAGCAAGATGACTTTTCTTGTCGAAAGCAATAATACGTTAGCGAAATTTTAGTTACTTTAAATATAATAAATAATTTTATGATAAAATTTAATAATGCAAAAATAAGAAAATAGTATTTCTCAATTATTTTTAAATAGCTTTCTTAACAAATTTTAATATACTATTTAAAATTTTTAAGAATATTAAATAAATACACTGATATTTAGCGTATAGTTTAAAAAACTTTATTACTTCTAATCAATTTTTTTTTTGAAAATGCACAACAGAGATTTATTTAAAAATATAACATTTTATTAATTTATGCAAACTGTTTTATATAACCAAAATGAGAATTTTAATCGACATGACTGGCAATCAAGATATACGCGTTTTAAGATTTGAAATTTTATTATAACTATAAATAAATTTTTCAAATCCTTTTCGTGTATTTCCAAGTACACGAATTTCCAACCTACTAAACTGCGTGCCGACCAATTTGTCAAACTTTTTAAAACACAGTTTCGTTGGAGAATTAATATCCCCTACCCCTCTGATTGAAAGAAATTATTGCGAAAAATATTACCTCAGCCAGGGTTTGAACCTGGAACCTCCCGTGTACCGTGCGGTTGTCGTACCAATTCGACCACTGAGGCTGTGGTAATATTTATCGCAATAACACATATTAAGGTGACTAAGTAATAATGCCAGTCATGTCGATTAAAATTCTCAATTTGGTTAATAATCGCTGGCGAAGTTGATGTGTTACTTATTCGTTTGAATTTATACCGTCGACTGAAAAATCGGTGTTCCATCTTATAATATTATTACTTAGTCACCTTAATATGTGTTATTGCGATAAATATTACCACAGCCTCAGTGGTCGAATTGGCACGACACCCGCACGGTATACGGGAGGTTCCAGGTTCAAACCCTGGCTGAGGTAATATTTTTCGCAATAATTTCTTTCAATCAGGGGGGTAGGGGATATTAATTCTTCAACGAAACTGTGTTTTAAAAAGTCTGACAAATTTGTCGGCACGCAGTTTAGTAGGTTGGAAATTCGTGTACTTGAAAAAACACAAAAAGGATTTGTAAAATTTATTAGTTATAATAAAATTTCAAATCTTAAAACGCGTATATCTTGATTGCCAGTCATGTAGATTAAAATTCTCAATTTGGTTAATAATCGCTGGCGAAGTTAATGTGTTACTTATTTATTTTATATAACATTGAATTTTACAATTTATATCTGAATATACGTGTACGATAAATATACAACAGCTAAATTTATTTTTTCTAAGCTATGATGAAAAAGTTTTGCGACTAAAATGTGAGTGCTTATGCAAATATCATGATGACACAATTCAAACAGCGATAAAAGCGACATTCTCCGTATTTGCAGTCACACGCGATGGTAGCGAAATATTCTTGCAACGTAGCGAAACTTCTATTTTTCAGCATTGTCGCTGACAGAACGTGCGCTGTTTCGCGAATTAATTCGGCAGCTCGACCGGAAGATCAATCCCGGCTTAACCAAGCTGACGTGGAACACGGATTACGTGGACTCGTACATTGAGAAATGTTTCAACGAAACGGCCAATGTACGCTTAGAGTCTCTTACCACTATTTGCGAAGTTCATATAAATTCATGCAACATGTACCTACGGTAATTTCGCGGTAAAGTTTAATTTCGGACTGTCCATCTCGCTCACTGTCTATCTGCATTTGAACAATTAATTACGATAGTCCTGTATAATGCAAAAAATCGATACGCCTATAAAAATAACAAGATTTCAAGGCATTGATTTTAATAACATTAAGTTGAGTTTTTGCTACATCTTTATTTTTTTCATATAGTTAATATATTCTTCTTGCTTATCTTTACTTATGCAAATTTTACTTTAGAATCGATGAAAACTAAACGAGATAAATTTTTATAATATATTACAGTATGTGAATTGAATGGAACGCATACAAAGGTATTAAATTATTTGTCTCTTTTATAGTTTCAGGACTTCATCGATACTTATAAGAGCTTGAACTCCGAAATCGTAAGAATTTGCGAGAACATTTGCGATGCTCCAATGATCAAGATAAGGGTTAATTACACGTACACGCTGCCTATATTGGAGAAGGAACTTTTGCACGTTAGGTAGAATTTCCATTTCGCATCGTGCTGTCGCAAATTTAGGCGTGTGACTGAAACTTAACGCTTAGCGAGCGTGCATTGATCGAACTTTCTCACTTTCCAGAGACGAGGCGTTCCAAGTTGTGACTCAAAGACTCGATATGATATTTCTGTACGTCACGGAGATTTACGAGGGCTTGAAGAATGTAATACAAGAGGTATAGCTTTTTTAGCGCAACTATGAAACATGATTAAATATGCCGTCTTCCTGTGACTCTAGAAATAAAGATGCAATTTTTTTTTTTAGTATACACTGTTAAACGTTAAAAGATAACATTTAAATCAATATCTTGAGTTAAATAACATTTTGTTATTTTTAATTACCAAGTGTGTCAAAATTTATTATTTTAACTCCGTTGGTTTAGTTAAATCAACATTGTTGACATATTGAGGAGAAGCAGTGACGACATAGGAATATAGCTAAAAATGACTCAAATTGAGTATAATTTGACACTACGAATATAACAGTGTATAATATATTAATGACCACTGCTTGTTTAGTTATCTTATATTAGATCTATTAGCTATTTTTGCTATCTACCTATTTACTTATTTACTAAATATCTATTTTTGTGTATATATGCTTGAAATTATATTCTAAATATAAATTTCTTACTAAATTATTTTTAAAAATTTACGGCAGATTGTGCAATTTTTTAATATTTTCTGCAAACTCCTGAGCAAGTGCCGCAAGGCACGCTTGTTGGTTTGTGGCAAATTTCTGATGAGTTGTGTCAGAATTTTTTCTGTAAAGTCTATCGCAGACGTACAAATGACCGAGTAACTTCGACGAAAGAATATCCGCTGAGAAAACAGTGTAGGTACTTACGTTGTGCACCCTCGGGCTACACAAAGAAATTCTTGTGTAACTAAAGTTGGAGAAGTAATAAGAGCGTACTTATGGCAGATTCGTGTTACGAATGTTACGATATGTCGCTCCATAACGTGACTGCCACTATGTGCACGTATCTTCTCGGTTAATTCAAAAAGTCTCGAAAAGTTACAACCTCGCTAAATGGGCATTCTCTAAAATAGCATATTTGACCTACTATATCTTTTACGAAATTTATCAATACCTAATCCGATTAAGTTAATATCATTAGTATGAACTATCTGAAACAAAAATTAATGGATAAAGGATAATCAATTCATGTTGAGTATATTGTGATTTTTTAATAAACACTGTAATATATATGAATTAAAAATTGCTAACTCGGTGTGAAAGATTACAATATAAGTTTAAGTTTTAACGCTTAAAAAGTAATCCGTCATAGATTAAATGTTTTTTATCAATTTCAGCACGTTTAAGATAAGCATATATTAAATTTTCTTTATATAAAAACTAAATTTTTCGTACATAAAAGCATTAATTACTATTGTATATATGTATATTCGCTTGATAGATTGGCATATTTAACTTCATTATTGTGCCTTCCTTTTCAGAGCCGCGCAGAATGGAGAGATTATTTAATAAAAATTGACACGGTAATTGAGGAAGCCATCAGATTGTGTTTAAAGAATTCTTTGACCATCATGTTTGAAGCCCTTCACGGTACTGACACAACAGAACCTTCACCTCTTCTATTAATGCAAACGGATATTATCGATAACAAAGTATGTTTATAACTATGCATAACATGTATAACATGCCGTGCAAAAGTACTACGTACATTGTTTAACTATAAAGTTCTCGCGCGTGTAGAGTAATATAATAAAAATTTTACATTATTTAATCTGACAATATGACAAAAATGTTTCAGCTAATTATATCGTGGAGATTTATTACAAAGAAAAACACAAGAACACATGAGTATGAGCTCTAAATAGTTTGTTAATTTATCTAGATAAACTTCATGCCGAACCTCTTGGAGATAGCTACAGTTATAGGAAGCATTTTGGATATTTTGCTGGAGCCCTTGAAAGATATCTCGCGATTAGTTAAGAAGTTTAAAATGCTTCCAGATAAGAGTTTTCCCTTTTCGAAGTTGTATAAGGAGGACAAAGAATTAATTGAACTTCAACAGAAAATCAATAATGGTCTATCATAAAGTTTTTATATGTCTTCTTAAATGGTTCTATTTTTAATAGCACTTGCAATATATTTATTACAATATAATTAATCTTCTAAAATTGTTTGCGATCAGAAATTGCTTTTAATTGAGATAAAATTTCCATTTTTATTTAAGTTTCTAAGATTTAATGGAAATATCTCGTTGCACTATTAATATGCAATTCCAATTCGATATTAATTTATTGATTTCGATTCAATATTACTTTTAACTTTATGTCATATTAGTAGAATGAAAATAATATTAATCTATCAATTTTGCAGAAGTAAGTTACTGCTTTGTTCAAGTGCAAAATTATATCAAGACCTGGGAACCTTTCAAAGATGTGTGGGAAGTAAATAAAGATTTATACATTCAAAGGTAAAGTATAGAGGATTATAATAAAAAAAGTAACATATTTAAATGGCCTTGCTTGTAGAATTTCAAAGAGCTTACATAGAAACTATATTATCTGTACTCAAATATGTTATTTAATTTTTGTAAACAACAGCTACAGTTTGTAGCTGTAACAAGAGTATTAATTTATCATTACAACATGATTTTAATTTGTGAAATATCTACTAAAAGAAATTTAAGTTTTTACATAAAACTGTTATTGCTTATTATTTATTTTGTAAATTAGATACGA
Source organism: Leptothorax acervorum (assembly GCA_035220615.1). Taxonomy (NCBI): domain Eukaryota; kingdom Metazoa; phylum Arthropoda; class Insecta; order Hymenoptera; family Formicidae; genus Leptothorax; species Leptothorax acervorum. The sequence continues at coordinate 349,565 of JASTWQ010000202.1, forward strand.
GAAGTTGAAACCATCGGCGGCATCTTTTGACGCGGACATAAGTAAATATCTCGATGTGATGAATAGCATCCAACTACAGGAAACTATGGCGACAGTGCATTTCCTAGATATAAATTTTGATGGATTGAAAGCCACTATTATCGAACATTGTTCAATCTGGAAACAGAATCTCACCGCACTTTTATTACGCATGACCGATGCAATGGTCGACCACGTTTATCATTACATCGCTGAAAATTCCACAAAGTTAGTTGCCCGCATGGATTGTTATTCAAAGCGAAAAAAGATTGCGTTCAGGATTAAAAAGAAATGCGATCTGAAAAGAGGATTGTGGCAAAAAACGTTTTATATCTCAGATATTTTTATTTGTATATTTTTAGGTAATAGTTTTTTTTCTGCGATATGTGAAAGGGATTTAAAAGATGTTAAATCACATAAAGTCATTTTTACACACAATTATTTGAGAGCTTGCGTAAGTTATTAATAAAATTTATATTTAAATACTCATTGTATGAAACTAAATTATAGAGAGAAAAATGTGCACACAAATTTATTCCGCGCCGCTCTTCAATTCAAAAGAATTAACTGCAGTTCGCACATTATTTCTATGCTCATTACTATGCTGAAAATTCTTTCCTATATAGTGTCCGTGTGATCATCTATTCTGCTCTATTGCATAATTGAATCCTTTCAGTTATATTCGTTTTCAGTTCTCGATCGATACTATTAATGTAAATTTCCTCAAACCGAGCGGAACATTGGATAGGCGTTGCTTGCGAGGCGTTACTCCCATAAATCCTGTCAGCAGGGACATTTTTGAATTTCGAACTGAATCGTACGTGAATTCATTCGTTTGCAGAATAACGAAGGAACCGACGGATCTCATCAGCATGCAATCCGCGCTGCAATTGTTCGAGAGGCTCACCGCCGAGATTCCGAAAGAGGAGGAAGAGTTTCTCAAGATCCAGGAGCAGTACCAAACTTTGGGTAAACCTCTAACTGTTTCTCCGTACTAAATAAGGTGGTCGATGCGCCATAAAATCGGCGGAGTTTAAGATCCATGTATTATGGCTCAAGAACCTGCAACACGATCTACAAGTTTCGTAAACGTATTAAGCTGCTTTGCTAAAGACATGGACTTTAACTTTCAATTTAACCAGGAGTGAATTCTAAATAAACATTAATCTATTTACATTTATGTATAATTTTTATATTATATTATGGAAGAACGCTTAATTTATTATTTCTAGAAAAATACGAAGTGCCGCTGACTTATGACTTCAAGAGAAAATTAAAGGACAATCGACCGCTCCTGGACAGCTTACTTGGAGTTACTTGCCACGTGCAAAGTTACTTTGCTTGAAAAAAAGGTACAATATTTCCTTTCCTATAAAAAAACTTTTAGAAACTTTGTAATAAAAAATTGAGTCGCGTCGGCGTGGGCGTCAACGCTAACTAGAAAAGGAAATGAGATGTCAATTAATACTTTTCCAATTTTTTGACTTTACAACGACGTTACTTTACTATAGAAATTTTTATATAATTTGAAAAATTAACTGTACATGTTAAAAACATTTGAGTATTTATAAAGTGTTGAAGTCAGTTAATAACAGAAAGCAGAAAAGAGAATGTAAAAATTTCCTATTTTACTTATTATTATTTAAGATAGGATTACAATTCAACGTTTAATATATTGTAATATATGTTTGCATATAACAAAGTCAAATGTTGGAAATCTCAGATATTTTACATATACATATACAGCCGGTTTCGTCTACTACTAAAAATAATAAGCTTCTCGTCTTTTTTTTTTGACGCGGGGAAATTTTCGACTACTGGGATCCCAAGCCAAAGCCCGGTTTACCCAGTAGCCCCCTCTATGACAAGAGGAGGGGGAAGACCCCCCGTCACCGGGGAGAAGCGAGGGGAGTGCCGGATTTTTACCGGCTAAAACCCCGCGGGTGTCCGTCTCGGCGCGTTTGCGATTGGGGAGGCTCCAGGAAACGCACTGATTCATCTGGAGCCCCCCCGCGCCACGCCCACTGACCTGGGCGCCTATCCCGGGACCTTTTCTGGTCCCCGGCCTTAGCGTAGGCCAACAAACTCACGTGGCGGATCGGAGGGACACCTGCTCCGAACCGCCACCCCTCACACTGGGGGTTGTAGTTCCGAGCGCACGGTAACCCCGCCCGCGCGCCCGAACCCCCAGTAGCGACCCCCCCCCCCCCCCCGAAGCTTCTCGTCTAAATCTTTCCATTTTATTGAAGGTTTTTTAGTACTTTATTTTTTTATGAGGGGGTTATCTGCAGCTTGCTGCCTAATTACCCTCGTCAAGAAGGAACAGATCTGTTTTATTCAGGTTACGATGTTAAAATCTATTTGTAGAAAGAGAGATTGAATCAGAGACCCGGGATTTTCTATATATAAATATTCATTTATCGTATAATACCTCAAGTTGTCTTTTTAACTTTTAATATTGTCTCAACGTAATTGTAGGAAGAATTTAGACAAATATTGTTGACTGACGCGACGATGTTCGAAGAAGATATATCCTCCTTGGTGCACAGATTTAACGATACCGGACCTTTCACATCCGACTGGAATTCAAAAGGTAAATTGGTTCACATGCTCTTATCTGATGTGTAAATCAGCGTTCGTTGTGAGATAAAGTCGAGTCGCTGCATAAATCAACTACCATATCTTTTTGGGCGTTCTCCCTCGAGACAATGTATATCTTGCGTTAAGCAATATCTTGCAATCTGTAATGGATTTGCGTGACATTGAATGGCATAAAATAATATTCACTATTTTAAGTTTTAACATTAAATAAAAATAAAAATCTTTATTAATCGACGCAATTGGCGAGTGACAAATTATCGTTTAATCACGACGTTTCGACCCGGGGGATTGGGTCCTTCTCAAGTGTCTATAGACTTGCATGGAACTATCTCTCTTACGTGAACATTTACATTCTACGAGATATGAAGATTTGTAGAAACTGAGCTGGTATACAGGATAAACTGTGATAATTGTGACGCATCTTACATCGGGCAGACGAAGAGATATTTGCAAACGCGTATTAATGAGCACCAGAACGACATTAAAAAGGATGACGGCTGCCGTTCGGTGGTAAGCAAGCACCGTGAATCTTGTCGACACGATTTTAAATGGTCTGATGTTGATATACTACATAAAGAAAAAATACTAAAACGTGAAATAGCGGAAATTTTCTTTATCAAGAATCAAGTAAACACCATTAATTTACAAAAACTACAATTTGCTTGCCCTCGACCGGTTGTCATCTTCTATCTGTTTGACTCCGTTTGTAACTGTTTCTGATTATATGCGCTGTGCTTGTTAACGTTATGATATTCACATCAAGAGTTCTACGACAACGAACATCTTTTGACATGTGACTTTTTGGTCAAAATCTTCATATCTCGTAGATGTTCACGTAAGAGAGATAGTTCCATGCAAGTTTATAGACACTTGAGAAGGACCCAATCCCCCGGGTCGAAACGTCGTGATTAAACGATAATTTGTCACTCGCCAATTGCGTCGATTAATAAAGATTTTTATTTAATTTATCATTGGCGAATTAAATTTCATTTGATTAAATAAAAATTTATAATTTATAAATAAAATAATAAAAAAAAGGATTTTAAAGAAGGGATTAAAACATAAAATGTACAGGATACCAGACAAAAATGATTTAATACAAATATTGTACAATTTATTTGTCACAATGAGGAACGTTTGAAGAGAGTATACATTAATAGTGATAATTTGTAAAATTATCTACGTAAAAATTTCAAATAATTAGAAGAGTAATTTCAACGTTTGCGTTTGCTATTGCAGATTGCAAGCGTGCTACTTATTCATAGCACTTTTTTTTGCACCGCGTCCAACTGTTTTAAATGAGTTTGTCGATTTCGGATAGGTTTTTTTATGTAAACTTTGCCTCTATAAACACACGAGCAACCGTTATGGTAATTCTGCGTATGCTTGGGCATAAGCGTAAATGAATGCAGTAACTTGATCGCAAAAAAGTTAATTGGTTTTATCCAGGCGTATTATTCATTTAGAATATTATTTTATTTTATCTACAGTACAGTTATTTTACTGTATTATTATATTACTGTTACAGACGCTTTAAATTGGATAGCCACGTTTAAGAAAGAAATATATTCTTTGAGAGACAGGGAAAGCTGGTTAAAATCACAGCTGACGATTTTTGGCATAAATTACCCGGATTCGCGAGAACTCGTGCAACTCGATAAAGTAAATGTCACTTGTATACCATCCTCGTGCATTTTTGCGTACTTATTCGACTTCTCGACGCTTTTCTACTCGCAAAGGATGTAGCAGTGATCGAATTGGTATGGCAATTGACGGACGAATGGAACGACGCCTGGGAACGCTACAAAACCGGAAATTTCTGGACGATAGAATTGGAAGAGATGGACACAACCGCTAATCTCTTCCTCCGGAAACTCACGAAGCTTAGCAAGGAGCTCAAAGAAAAGAATTGGGATATCGTCGAGAATACCAGGTGCGACCCAGTTGTAATCCAATTTCGAACGCGCGGTAAATATGTGCCGTCCTCGTGCATTTTTCACGAAGCGCAAAGTAGTGTTTGCCATCTTTTAGTAGGATATCAATTTATCGGTTCGTGAAAACTAGAAACTGGTCGGCCGCGTATAAACTGCATTCCCGTACGATGGATATCCATTTTTCAAAATGACAGCAAGACATGAGAGAGATTGTGCGTGGGGACGTAATCGACAGTAATTGTTGATGATTGGTTGCAACATCAAATATCGAACGTTGCAGCGACTCGACCTTTTTGCTAGCTATTTTTTTGTGACATATGGCACGAGGAATCTAAAAAAAGTCTGTCGATTTTGAAGGTACATAGGTATGTACCACCAAATAAATAACGCCAATAAAAACTATGCGTTTTTGTCCTCCTCTTTTTTTCGTTCATAAGCGGCGACGAATATTCAGACCAATGCAGTACCTCGCAAGAAATAACGCAAAGGACAGAATGTGCTTAATCCCACGCGTTACACAGCAGCGCTTATTAACCTTTGCACCGCTAAAGCGCACGGCTTACGTGAACTGCCGAGCATACTTGTACCACTCCTTTCGACAATACTTTCTGAAACTAGCAAAGTACACGTTTTGTAAATGGCTGCGTAATTTCCAGCAGCTAGAATTTAACTTATTTTACTAAACAAATAAAAATAAAAAAGATCAAAGGATCCGCTGTTTAGTGCAATGAACACAGAAGAAAAAGTATTCTTCATGTAGTAGAAGATTCACAGACTAACTCTGTAAGTTTTAAATATAAAAAAAAAAAGAATTTATTTTTCTAAATTTACATTTAAATTTTTAACACAAGCTTTTAACATCTTTACAATTAGCATAAATAAACTGATATTATTAACAGATATATTATTGCACTACAATTAGATCACGTTTTTAAATTATGATGAGTCCTTTATATTTTTATTTTTAAAATCTTAAAAAAAATACATATATAACAGATATAATTATTTCTTTAACATAACTTATACTGAAGAGTATAAGGGAGACCGGGGCGAGATCGACAGCTTTTTTTCGGTGCCAATTTTTAACAACAAAATAAATAATTTTAGTTAAATGTGGTATACCGTTGTAAAAAGTGAACCTTTAGCTACAAAATTTATACAGGAAATTTTTGTCTACGTCGCTTTGTTTAACCGGTATAGAGCAAAAACGACAACGGTAGAAATATTGAAATCTCAAAAATGCCGGGGCAGAGTCGTCACTCCATAAATACATAATTCCGATTATGAAAACTGATAGGATACATTTTATTAATTATTTGTTAATAGAAAAATGTACATTTATTAATTAAAGTGTTAAAACGTTTTATTATTTTTTGTTTTTGTGTGATGTGTGTGTGTGTACGGATTCTATAACTCAATAACTAATCAACCAAATATTAAAGAAATATATATGAAATAGGGGTAGAAAAGACTGAAAAATATAATAAAATTAGAAAATTTGCAAATATTATAAAAGTCCACCCCAGGGTGCTTACTGACGAATTAGCCCCAAACACAAGTTTCAGGTTTGATCGCCCACGAAATATTAGATATCAACGATAATGAAAAAACTACACTGGATTCGTGTTCAACATGTATTACTCTTTATAATCACGTACCGCGAGATTTGGAGAGCAAACATTATTGCAGATATTACAAAATTTCCACGCGCAAAAAATTTAACTTTTACCTTCCGAAAACACGTTTGCCCTCGTAAAAATCATAACACGGCAGGTAACCTGCCGAAACGCCGTTGGTCACATATGGGTACCATAAGCAGCGTTTACAATGTTAATAGCGAGTTCGTTCAATATACAGGTTCCGAGATATTTGATTTGACGATTTCACCCTGAAGACGTTTTTTCCTCGGTCTTTCCTAATATTAGATCATTATATTCAGATCAAGAGTCGATAAATTTCGACATACATTACCGCTAATAACGGTACTGAAGAATCCGGCGATAAGACCGAGACATTGGAAACGAGTTAAAGATACAATCGCTCGAGACTTTGACGAGACATCGGAGGACTTTACCTTAGAAGCGATTATTAGAATGCAAATGCATAATTTCGCGGAACAGATTAGCGAAATCTCTAACGCGGCTACGATGGAGCTCGCCATTAAAGTTGTAAGTTGTCGCTAATGATAAAAATCGTTACAATATATTAATCGTAAAGCAGTATTTTGCGAAAAAATACGCGTTTAGTGTGACAAACATTTCAGGGACTCCAACATATCAAGGATACTTGGGAAGCAATGCCGATTACAATGATACCGTACAAGGATAGAGGAATATACAAATTGAAAGCTATAAACGACGTAATTCAGACTTTGGAGGATCATCAGGTGCAACTTTCGTCCATGAAGACGAGGTGCATTACACTTGCTAAACCAGTTATCGCATTTACATATCTAATGATACTAAAAATAAATTAAGTAGGGTATATTCAATATTGGATTTTCCCAGGTTCGTAGAACCATTTGCACAGGAAGTCGAGTACTTGGAGAGGGCACTGTCGACGATCGGCGAAGTTTTGGAAATGGTGTTGGTAGTGCAGAGAGGATACATGTATCTCGACAATATATTCACCACCGAGGACATCAGGAAACAACTCCCAAAGGAGACGGACGATTTTGACAAAGTGACAAGCGAGTTGGCTGAGCATACGACAAGGATGGTTTCTCATGGTTTGGCGTTGCCAGCTACGCATATTCCACGTATGTGTCATCAAAGAGATATTTCAAGGAATAATTTGTTCACTATAACGCGAAATTTACCTAACTAAATTTTTTTCAAGAACTCTTACGGATTGTGTGTTTTTCCACGTACGCACAAATAAAAATTTAATGAGTGTACGCTGCCCGTCATTAATTCGCTGGGCGAAGCAGAGGGCTACTGCACTACTGCACGACCCAACGAATTAATGACGGGCAGTGTACGTAGCACGGTAATTCTTCAAAGATAAAATTTTTTGTTAAATACAAGAGAATATTTGTCAAATTTAATTATATATTTGCAGGAAAGATTTTAAACAATCATTATTTAACCATATTCAACAAGTCTGATATCTACAAAAGAATATAATACCTAATGAACATTATTAATACTTTAAGTGCAATGTCACATATATCTGAATGACATCTAAATTTCCGCAAAGATTCCGTCATCTATTTGAGAGAGACGGTCTTATTTATCCAATTAAGAATAATTTTATGAAATATTTGAGACATTATTAAAGAAATAATATAAATATCATTAATTAAGATATTAAAAAAGCAATAAAATATTAAAATAATATATCAGATTTATTAAATTTATGCTAAAATCAGTTTGACACTGAAAGTGTTAAAGTCTTTGTTGCATATTTTATAATTAATGTACATTCTTGAATTAACGCCAAAATTCTTATTATCTCCTATTATAATTTTTTCACATTATACGCATACCTTTAAAAATCAGTCAAATTATGCATAGTTAATTTAACAAATTATGCATAGTTAATTTAACAAATATTTATGAAATTAATAAAACTTTGCATTTGGTTAATCAAAAAAATTAGAATTTCTTGTAGCATTATAAACGTTCTCCAACTATTTATAATGCAACGCAATATTTTTACAAAAGAAGCGTTTATGCTAAGTACATTTGTGATGAAGCATAATTCATGAAGAAAGGATTATTAAATCAGGCATTTTATATTGACCGTGTACGATTATTCTAAGCTAGAACCGAGCCTGGGTATTAATGTAAATGGATACGTCCAAACCATCTGTCCGTTTCCGGCGTTAAAAAAACGAGAGAGGGAGAGAGAAACTACGGTAAAAGAGGATAAGAGATAGAGCGGCGAGCCGACGCGCGTACGCATACTGTAAAATAATGTAAATCTATTCTATTGAAAGCATTTGCATTTTTTCTCCGCTCCCCATCGCGCTGATCCTGTTAGCTGGCTTGCTGGAAGTCATGAACAAACTCAACGACAAGTTGGAGGCGTTGCAACTGGCGCTTCGAGCAGTACCTGGAAACTAAGAGACGCGTATTTCCAAGACTTTACTTCGTCTCGAACGACGATATGTTGGAGATTCTGGCCCATTCTAAACGACCGGACCTCATGCAGCCGCACATCAGGAAGCTCTTCGTGAACGTCAAGTCCTTGAAGCTCGCCAAGGTATTCACCATCTCATCTATCCTGCTCTTTTTTTCTGCATAAACGCATAGTCCCGAGATCCTTGATATCACAACTCTTTCATCTTCAGTCGCTGACTGGGAAATATGTAGCTGACGGCATGCACTCAAACGATGAAGAGTACATCGAGTTTATCGAGCCGGTTCTCTTGGACAGTCAAGTCGAGCATTGGTTGCGCGATCTCGGTGAGTTTGTTTCTTTAACAACTTCCTTAGAAAATGAATAACAAATCGATAAACTCGTTAAATATCTCATAATGCAGAACAAAGTGCAGAATATCGAAAGCGACTTACAATTATTGGCATAATCTTAAAATCCGATTATCTTTTGTGATGCATAGTAGTTACTATTCTGCGAGTGTAGGTATTATCTCCATAAATCTTATTTCCGGTTATCTCATCGAAATCTACACGCGTGAACGCGTGTGCACATTAAAGCAATATATACGCGAGAATTTATATAAGGTCATAAATTGCTTTTTACAAAATCGAAAATGGCGTTTCTACATCTTGAAATATGGAAGCGACAAACTTCGGTAAATATATAGATTAGCAAACCTCTTTCCAATGACCTTGACCTTGACATATGTTGTCAAGGTCATGACCCTGAGTAACAATCAAAAGGTTTTAGACGTCGGACTTTCTTCATTAAAAAGTTATTAACAAAAAAAAGTTTCTGTTTGCGAGAGATAAAAATGCGCAAACGAAATAGCGCGTAGAGCGGGTGGGGCGGGTGAAAGAGGTAGGAGGTAACAGGGTGGGAATTCGCGGCGGGAAGCGTGCGTGAATAAAACGCGGGGTGGCAATTGCAGAGGCCGCGATGAGAGTGACTTTGTGCGAAGTGTTGAGGCAGTGTCGGACAGCGCTGCGAAAAATGCTCGCGAAACGCGACAGGTGGGTGAAAGAATGGCCGGGCCAGCCGAGCATTACGTCCACTCAAATCCAATGGACGAGCGACTGCACGCGCACCCTGCTGCACTGCAAGTGAGTAGTACCCGTTGCTTATGAGAAATTTAGCTGCGTTAGTTATAGAACGTGAGACGGACAGGACCGTTGGAGCTGACTCGAGCTTAAAGCTGAACCGAGCCGGCCGAAGGCGCGACGCACAGTGGGCCAGAATTGAAAAAAGCTGGCCAGAATATGAAGGCGTTATTCAATTTAAATGAAAATTGGTATACTAAGGTTTTCGAGGTCGCTGATTACGAATCAAAAGTCAAAATTACGAAAAATAAATGGCGGATCCAATATGGCGACTAAAACTACTTTTTTGAATCGAATATGCATGAAAGTCGGTACTAAAGGGTTTCCGAGATCCCTAATTTCGAATATGATGTCAAGACTCGTAATTCGAAATGGCAGATCCAATATGGCAACTGAAACTACCTTTTTGTATCGAATATGCATGAAAATCGGTGCTAAGGGGTTTTCGGGTTTGCTGATTCTGAATATAATGGCAAGAACTGTAAATAAGTATATATACTTTTTGAGGTGGCTGTTTACGATAAGAAAGTTATTATTTTAATCCGAAACAATTAATTAACATTTATAATAAAATATACACCAACAATACACACCAAAATTATTTCTTTTTTAAAACGTCTATTTATACATTTTTTTAAACGTCTATTTATATTGTTTTATAATATAAACTTTTTAAAAGAACATTTCATAAATTATAAATTAAATAATTAAACCAACATAAGATAATGATAGCGTTTGTAATCGATAGAATAGAATTGAAAAATAAACCGAAAACACTCCTTTTAATCTACATAATGTCAAATTGAATTGTGTTAATCAAGGACGAAAACAAGCTGTTTGACAGCTGCCAAATTAAAATAAATATTTGCTTTTACATATTAAATTATCACAAAATAGGAATCCGGTGTATTTTAACACTACAACAATTGTTTTAAATATAAAAACACTACATCTAAAACGAAAAATAACGCTGTACATTACAAGAATAATTTAGCTTTTAAACGTCATTTTTCACGCCTTTTAATTCACAATTAAATAAATTGGCAATCGAGCCAGCAGGAGCCTTACAAAAATATTAATACATATAAAGCAACAGGAGCCTTAAAAAATATATTAAAATTAATATAAATCAGGCTCTGGATCATTTATTAATACGCATGCTACTTCTCCATTTATTAAAGTATACATGAAAAAAATGCGTTCTCATATACATTGATAGTTCTTTTTTTCATTTTAATCTTTACTCAAATTAAACAAGTCGATTAAATAATTTAGAACACGTTGCTTCCGCACATGCTCTGATTCACTTTTATTTTCTAGAATAATTGCGTGAATTTCGCGGCGACTTATATTTTCCGAATACATTGTGCTTCTATTCGCGTTAAGCTAAGACAAAGAACTAACTGTATTTAAGGCTGTAAAGCATTATTGAGCTGTTGACAAACCATATTTACACAATTGACCTACTGCGATAAATAAACAAAAAAAGAAAAAGCTATCATCTATTGTCACTACTAATCTCATAAAGTAATAATATCAAGAGACACGGTAGTGTCTCGCGCCAAATACGCGCGGAGCGAGACTGACTCTTTTACGTGATTCTACCACTGCGCGCCACCACATTATGGTTTGGTATTTTGCAAGGAGCAGCTATGAGCAGCTAATTCTTTTTTTATTATTTTCTATGCTTTGTAATCTTTGTTATGAGATAAGAAAGAATGCGTCACTCTGCGTCACATTTTTTATATTGACAATTTTATTCATATGCGTTCATAAAATTTTTAATTCTTGAACAATACATTATAAATATTAATAAAAACAGCATATTGCATTTTCTATTACATTATATGTTAGAATAAGACCTTATCAGTTGACACATTCAAAGGAATTAAAAATTTATAAAATACTATATCATTGTAGGAGAGAGCGCGATGTCATAGTTGTAAAATGGTATGGAACGCGTGCATAAAATTGTCTGACTTTGAGGAAGTATTTCAAAGTTGCAATGCATATTTATAAATAATTATTGCATAAATCGGTTTCACTATACATTTCAGATAACATAATTTCATATTTGATTACTCTATTAAATACTTGATTTGACTTTTGGCCAGCTTTTTTGAATTCTGGCCCACTGTGCGACGCGGCGGCTCGGAAAGAGTGGAAACGGGGGATAAATGTGAGAGGGCGGCTCTAATCGACACCGAGACGAGTTAGAGAGAACGGCACGGCGAGATGGTGACATGTAAGAGCGAGAAAGGGCCTTTCCACGGGGTGGAAGGATGACCGAGAGAGAGACAGGAGACACGGCAACTCTAATAAGAGAAATTTTGCATATTCTACGTCTCGTCGTGCGATCCGGCGACGGCACCTCGGGCAGCGCTCTTCCCTCCTTCATTTGTGCATACACTAGCCGTACCGCGAATAATTTAACCCGTACCTACGACCGTATCCCTACCTACCGAACAAAATCGCTCTCGTCCCGGGTCTCTCCTGTAACGTTCGTTTTACGCAAGGCCCAACGTACCTTTCCTTTGCACGGACGCCTCGGAAAAAGCACGCTAAATAGAGCGCGCGTGGTCGGAAAAATAGGTACGAGCTGGATGCGTCAGACGGCGCGAAACAATATTGCTAAAAGTGCATCGCAATGCTGTATCGTCGTCTTACTCTTATCTCATGTTCTCGTAAAGTTGGCACGTAATCTTTCGAGAACATGAGAAAACTTATGTTAATAATTTCGCAGAAAAAGGGCGACAATACTCTCGCATTACTTTAACAATATTTTTTAAGATATTATACGGATAAAGATAGTCTTTCTCTCAAGGTCTTCTAGAAACATGTATGAAGATGAATTGGTAAATTATATAAGAAGTAACGTAGCTGCGAAATTGTATGTTAGCTATGTATTTCACAGTCCAATTAGTTTTGTTTGATTTATCCACGCACTTAAGGATGGCAGACTCAAAGAAGCCGTTACGAAAGCTGAGGAAGAAGCAGAATCAGGCGTTAGACAAATACTCAGAAGCTATACGAGGCGATCTGAGTAAGCTGGATCGACTAAAGCTCAAGGCGATCGTCGTTATCGAGATACACGCGAGAGATGTCATCGAAAAGATGTACAAAATGAGTGAGTCGAATTCGATTCGTATGCTCTATCTATCTACGATCATTCTTTTTATCTTCATACAATATTCGTTTGCTACGCGTTTGTTTTGCCAACGTGTACTCAATATATGTATACGCGGATGTAACCAACAAATTACGGACTTTATAGGACCATGCGACTGCAACCGCATCACGTCCTGGCATTATATCGTTGGCGATATGATGCGCCATAGTGAGGAAACGCCGCGGCCAGCGCGTTCCCTCTCGTAAATTTGTATATCGATAGTATCTCGAAAAAGGATGCTGCGAAAAATATCTGTACATATGTGACAGCGAGAATTTATTTTTTCGAAGAATATAAAATCAACAAAAATATTCTTTGAGAAGTTTTTGCATTTCTTCTTAACATAAGATAATGCTTTAATTTTCTACATGTTAATTCTTTTTCACAAGTTTCATTAAAATAGAAACCACCGACTTTGCGACTTAAACTGACGTTCAAATTACTTTAAAAAAAATTATGACACTGAATTAATGCATCTTTCTACCCCGTCTTGTAAAATAAATTTAAAAAAGAAAAAATTCATATTTTTATATCTTCTAACTGTAAAGTGTAAAGCAATATTTTGAGTTACGCGTAACATTTTCTGTACTACTTTACTGTTATACTTTCTTTACCACATTAATCCAAAATGGAAAATAAACGAAAAAAGAAACGGAAGCTAACTTTCCATATTTTTCAGATTGCAAAGACGTGTCTGATTTCGAGTGGCTGTCGCAACTAAGATTTTATTGGGATACGGATATCGATGATTGCATTGTCCGACAAACAAATACTCATTTTGTATATGGATATGAATATCTGGGTAACACCGGAAGACTTGTAATAACTCCTCTGACAGATCGGTATGTTTCTTTAGAACTTTAGATTTCCTTGATTGCATAAAGTTAAGTAACACGTTTGTTTTGCAATCGTTATTTTAATTATCTTCTTTCTAACTTTCTCTTAATAAGCAAATTTTTAAGAAAATAGTATTAATTATTTTTTAATTTGATTTCTTTATGTGACCTAACTGGTGTAAAGCTAAACAATCTTCACATATTCATACCAATTTTGTTTAATATTTGATTAAACATAAAATAAAATTTTGTGCAATTTTAACTAAAAACAGAATAATACTTTTCACTACGTTATCATTAAAAAAGAATTAAATAATAATATGTAAGTAAAACTGGACCGATATGAATCTTACAATTAATTAGAGAAATGCCATTTTTGGTCGGGCTAGATCTACGCAGTCTAATAACAATAATTCTGTGTGAATTTATACTTTTTCCAACTTGTCAGTAAACTACGCGCCTATTATTTGTCAGTCTTAAAACATAATTTTCCGTTGAAACAATAAATTCACATACTTAAATTGATAATTTATTTAACATTAAATGTTAATAAGCATTATTTTAAATCACTGTAAAGAATTTATTGCAAAATATGTTACCCTAGCTAAGGATAAGGTTAGAACCTGGACCTCCCTACAATCCGTGACAGGTGTCTATCTCATTGTCTCTCACTCAGTGGTCGAATTGGTAAAGACATCCGTCACGGATGGTACGAAGGTCTAGCAGTACCCTATTCTGTAACTCTTAACGACATTTTCGTTATCGTTATATTGTCGTTGCGCAGCTTCTTTTACCATATACGATCTATCTATATATATAAAAACAAATTTCCTGACTCACTCACTCACTGACTCAGCAACGCCCAGCCCAAACCTCTAAACCTAGAAACATGAAATTCGGGGAGTGTATTTCTTTCATGACGTAAGCACCCACTAAGAAGGGATTTTTAGAAATTCGACCCTTAAGGGGGTAAAAAGGGGTAAAATGTATTTTCACGAATTCATCAATATCTCTTAGGCCCGATGAGATATCGACTTTGTTTTTTATTACAAAGGTCACCCATACAAATGCTTAAAAACATAATTCAGGATTTTGCCCTAATCAACCTCTAAAGGCGCAAATCTAGATTTAGGGGTGAATAATAGAATCTTTCGTATCTCCTGTAAATTAATTCCTATGTATTCTTCTTTCGGTTCTTATACTCAGCCCAATTACGGGCGCGTCACAAAAGTTTGTCACGAAAAGTTTATAGTATCTGAATTAAAGCCTGTGTAATTAACAAATCAAATTTTAAATATAAATTAAAACCGATGCAATTTACAAATAAAAATTGATTTGTGAATTAAAGGCTGAATTAAAGCCTGTGTAATTCACAAATCAAATTTTAATTATAAATTAAAACCGATGAAATTTACAAATAAAAATTGATTTGTGAATTAAAGCTTCTGTAATTCACAAATTAAATTTTAATTTTATAAGTTAAAGCCGTTAAATTTAATGCAATTTCGGTCGACAAGGCGGCGCAATATCGCGAATACGCGTGACCATACAACTTGACGCAGCCCTCGACGTAATATGCGGTGTAATGGCAATGCGATGCGATCTCAAGAGCGGCTTTGAAAGGAGGACACTTTGCGCGCCGCTGCGACATCAAAGGGTTAACACGTGTAACGCGGAAACAAGCGACATATCCTGCCCGTCACTGCTTAACGTGGTATCGATTTAATCGCGATAAAAGGCTACCGCACCGCTCTCGTTGCTTTAATTTATAGACGGCGATTGTCATCTCGATACGTTTGTCCGCTCTCGCAGTTCCAAGGATTTGTCTTACGGAAAGAAGACAACGCGCTCTACTTTCCGAGTATGCAGGAGACCCTCAATCTTCCGTGCCTTCCACGTCCTCCCACGCCTCTATCTTTGAAGGTAGATGAACTGTCCGCCTGTGTTTCGAATAGATGCATTAAATTCGCGAACCGCGTTGGAGCATATGCACACTCTCTGATGTATTCCTCGAATCGAATGCCAGAATTGCAGCTGCGTTCTTGAAATACGGGTCT
The DNA here is from genome assembly GCA_035220615.1 of Leptothorax acervorum. Classification (NCBI taxonomy): domain Eukaryota; kingdom Metazoa; phylum Arthropoda; class Insecta; order Hymenoptera; family Formicidae; genus Leptothorax; species Leptothorax acervorum. The sequence continues at coordinate 365,384 of JASTWQ010000202.1, forward strand.
GATGGTCGAGATATTTCGCAAATACGCTGTAAATTGCATGAAGATCCTCGTCGCGCCCATACGGGCCAGAAACATAATTCTTGCGTTCAATTTATAACGCGACGATATACACGTTACTGCTTGAACATTTTGAAACGCGCGTTAAAACACGCGCAAAGCAATATAATAATTACGATTCCGTAATCGCGGATTATTTAAAGCGATCTTGTCTGTTAATTTTCCATTTTCACATATGTCACGTATTAAATAATGAAATAACTCTTCGCATTTATATCTCGTACAGATATTATATCACGTTGACAACGGCTCTTCATTTGTATCGCGGCGGTAGCCCAAAGGGACCTGCGGCCACTGGAAAAACTGAAACGGTAAAAGACCTGGGAAAAGCGCTGGGTTTCAACGTAATCGTGCAAAATTGTTCGGAAGGGCTGAACTATAAAAGTATGGGCAAATTATTTTCTGGACTGTCGCAAACTGGCGCCTGGGGATGCTTCGACAAATTCAATCGGTGAATATACACTTAAAGTCCAAATACTGTTTCCGCAAATAGAAATGTCAAACTTTATTGAATCTCTTCAGAACGCACGACTAACATTTGAAAATCTAATAATGTGTATAAGAGAAGAAAGATAACTTATACACATTTACTATTTAATTATGGTAGAACATATGAGAGAAAATTGCCTCTTTTATTTTCATTTTTCATTATACGCGAAATTAATTAATCAAATGGTTTTATTACCACAAATAAAAGAAACTATACATGAAAAGATAGAGAAAGATCTTTTACAAACATCTCTTTTTTTAATGGCAGAATTAACGTCGAAGTTTTATCAGTAGTGGCGCAACAGATTCTATCGATACTGACCGCTCTCGCTCAGAGACTTACGAGATTCATTCTCGACGGCGCCGCTATACCTCTAGTACACACCTGCGGCATCTTCATCACAATGAATCCTGGTTACGCCGGACGTACCGAGCTTCCAGACAATTTAAAGTCCATGTTCCGACGAATCTCGATGATGGTGCCGGATAGTAGCATGATTGCCGAAATTAACTTGTTCGGTGAAGGTTTTCGAGACACACGCACACTGGCTAGAAAGGTTATTTGCAATTTTGAGCAACTTTTAATTGTAAATAATTTAGTAATAATAATGAATAATAATAGTACAATATATGGGGTGCGTTCCGAATTAGCTTTGCTAACTTTATAAAGTTGGTAACTCTGTAACTAACTTACGTAGGTTCCGTTACAAATCAGCTGAGGCTCTGTAAAGTGCATATGATATTACCACAGTATAGGTTATACTGTGATACTACATTGCGAGTTTTGCTGTTTATCGAGATTTCAATTATAGTTTTTTTATTAGAAGTTAAGAAAAATGTCGAATATAAAAAATTAAAAATATAAGTTGGAAATATATTGTGAAAATGAAAGAGAATGTTTACTTTTTTAGTTTCTAAAGAGCCACTTACTTTGAAGCTAAAAGAAGTAATTTCATAATTTTCAATACATTGTAATTTTGTTAAAATGTATTTTATTAATATTATTTTATTCAAACTTTATTTATATAAGTCTATATCAGACTATACATATAATAAAGATTAAAAACTGCAAATTGGAGAGTAGCATTTGAACAATTGTACAAACATTAACAAGGACAAAGCACATCAAAATTTTAATTATTTTATTTGTCCAAATTCTAATTTCTAATTCGCAATTCTCATTATTCAAACCATTGTTTGATATGCAAGCTTTATGGATATCCTTATTGTTATTTATAATTATAAGTTCATACTGTTCACATATAATGACAAATATTTATTAAAAATTTTATAAAAGTATAAACACCTTGTTAAAATATAATGTGAGAACTATTGCAATATTTATATAATATATTAATAATAATTATGTAATTAAAACCAAAAATTTTATTTTTAAAAATATTGTCGAATAAAAAGCAAGTACTATTTTGTTCAATACATATGGTAAAATTAATATTAGTTTAATAGTATTAGTTAATATTAGATTAATATTTATTTTACCGTATGTATTGAACAAAATAGTACGTGCTTATCAGCCTTATTCACTTGATAAGGACCGAAAGGGCGGTCAAAACGTCGTGAGAATTCAATAAAACTTTGCCAGTTGGTCGGCTTTAAACATACTGAGTTTAACTTATAAATAAAGTTTGAATAAAATAATATTAATAAAATATATTTTAACAAAATTACAAGTAGGGAAAATTATAAAATTACTTCTTTTAGCTTCAAGGTAAGTCGCTCTTTAAAAACTGAAAAAGTAAACATTATTTTTCATTTTTACAATATATTTCCAACTTATATTTTTGATTTTTTATATTCGACATTTTTCTTAACTTCTAATAAGAAAACTGTAATTGAAATCTCGATGAACAGTAAAACTCGCAATGTAGTATCACAGTATAATCTACTGTGGTAGTATCATCTTATACACTCTACAGAACCTCAGGGCTCAGCTGATTCATAACGGAACCTAATACATAAGTTACAGAGTTACCAACTTTATAAAGTTAGCGAAAGCTAATTCGGAACGTACCCCATTATCATTAAATTTATGGAACAATTTTTATTTCTCGTTTACACTGTGGCCGATAACTTGTAAGTATTTATTTCACTTATTAGTGCGAAGCAATTTCAATATTACTTTAATATCAGAATTCGCTGAAAATTCTGCATAATACTTTTCTTCTTTGTAGAATTTTACTTTATACTCTCTCGCCCAACAGCAGCTTAGTAAGCAATACCATTATGACTTCGGTTTGCGTGGTATAGTAACGCTGACTCGATACGCTGGCAAAAAGAAACGACTGTATCCCAATTTGCCTGACGAGGAGGTGACTACTTAATAAATATATAAAATGATTTAATCTCCAACAAGAATTTTACTGTCCATCATCCCAAAGTACAAAGCGATAACATTTTGCTTAGAAATTAAGGAAAAATAACGTTTAAATTATTTGTCACATTTTTTGTTATTACGTTTACTTGAAATATTTACAAAGCAACGGAAACGCAATAACAGTTTTTTTTTGCTACACGGACATTTTGATGAACTTGCATCAACCAAGTTGAATGTTATCTAAATAATTATTCTCGCCATGAAAGACATGAATGTCGCCAAGCTTACCTCGGACGACCTACCGCTATTCCTCGATATCACCACAGATTTTTTCCCCAACGTAGACGTACCAACCGTGGATTACGAAGAAATTATCAGTTATATAACCAGCGAGGCAATCAAGTTGAAGCTGCAGGTAATCTACTTAGGAGGGATATAACGTAACTCCGCTTGCTGGAAGGGGCCAACGTTCGCATTTTTTATGTCGTGGCCCTAAGGACATTTATCGAGCATTTATTGAGAAATTATTCATGCTGATCCAACGCTTACAAATATCAATTTATATGTATCAAGCTGATATCTTCCTTGAATCATTATTAGAATTTAATCTCCAGCGTTAGCAAAAATATAATTATAGAAATTGTTTGGATTAATCGCTGGATAAATCATCTAGCTAGCTACATTGGGATTAATTAATAGTTTAAATTATCCTGATTATAGCCAATTCCCATGATAGTGACGAAAGTTATTGAACTGTACGAGACGAAGAGCTCGCGTCACTCAACAATGATCGTCGGCGCATCAAACACCGCAAGAACCGCAACATGGAAGATTTTGCAGAATACAATGACGACAATGAAGAGCGATGGAAAGCCGGGCTTTAACACCGTTCACGTACATCCCATTAATCCTAAGGCACTGAGTCTCGGTGAACTCTACGGCGAGCACAATCTTTCCACCGGAGAATGGCTCGACGGAGTGATATCGTCTATCATGCGGAAAACTTGTTCCGGTAAAGCGCTTGATTGATTGCAATGTAATATGTGTGATGTAATAAGTATATTAGACGTTAAAAAGCAGGGTAAATCCAATAATTTCTATACCTTTATTAAGCTAATAGGATCAAATCGGCAAAATCAAACCGGACCTATCAGAATATTTAGCCATTTTGTATTAATTTGTACCACTAATAATAATTTTGTACCCCGTTCCATTTCGAAGAAAATCATGGCGTTGCTACCTTATTAGTATTAAGCTAGTAAGATCACAAGAAAACAAAAAAAAATAATACAAAAATTTAAAGGGTTAAATTTGTACTATAAATTTGTACCACACAAATAAACTTAATATATTTATCCCTTCTGCTTAAAACAATCCCCAATTGAACTCAACCCTATTAGTCTCAAGAGTAATGTCCCCATGCAGCACAAGAACTTCTTGAAATATTTTTAAGATATTTTTTAGGAAGTTTAAAATAATTCACAAAAATATTTTTAGAATGTTTCTGTGTCCGCCAAATCATGTCAATGGGACATATATTCTACAGTCTTTTCTATCCCTATTCTATTTCATGTATAATTCTTTAAGATTTGATTAATTAGTTCTTGAGTTATATACATATATAAGCGAAAAAAATGATGAGGCAATGTGCAAGTTTCTAATTTGTACACTTTTTTACTATATTGGCAATTTTTTCTAATTCTATTATATTCTGTAGTCTTTCCTATTTTATTTTATATATAATTCTTTAAGATTTGGTCAGGTTGGTGAATAGTTCTTAAGTTACAAACGTTTAAAATTTTGGAAAATTCGTACATAAGTAGACACCTT